>ML119925.1:0-31446 GCA_003788565.2 Ascobolus immersus RN42 | reverse complement strand
AAAGCGGGTCTAAGCAAAAGCTCAAAAGCGCGATACCGCGACAGGCCGAATAATCCTAGTCTGAAGCTTGGGCCCACTGATTATCAGCTTATCGCGGGATTTGCGAATGAAGGCCGGGTAGAAGTAAAATCTCAAAACCAAAAGGAGAAGTAAGTCCTAAAAAATCAAATCTATGAAGCTTTGACAATTCCTGTTACTACCACTTATCGCCACTTATCACCACTTATCACCACTTATCGCCACTTATCGCCACTTATCGTTTGGGGTCTGGTAATATCGCCACTTATCGCCACTTATCGCAAATGCCTTTTTGCTGATGCTTTTCGAAATGATGGCAGCTCTGACCGTTGTATCGTCGTGATGGCAAGTGTGGTAGGAGGAACGGCCGCAAAATGACAATTAACGATTGTTGTTGTTGGTTGTTGACTGGGTATGGAGAAACATCCCGAAAAATTGTAAGGCTATCAGTGCCTACCACTTCTTCTGATCTCTATCGCATACTTCAAGTTGTATTGGACAGCTTGGACTTCACATGCAGCTTTTCGCTTGATATCAGGCTGATATGATGGGCAGGATAAGACTTGAATCAGTATAAGAAGAAGGATCTCAAGCCGGCATGAGGGATCGAGACTGGCATATCTAAAATCAGAAGACGAATGAATGATCCTGTTGGCGGGTGGGACCGGTCCTCTAGGGATGGACACCACACCAGAACTCTGTGAATTGAAAAGATAGCAAGATCTAGAAGTAGTACATGAGAGGTATGCGGTCATTATGGTACATATATCATGGTATTGCATATTGCCGGGCTGCACCCCTCGCAAATCCAGGCACAATTCAAAGTACCGGGCCACATTGTAAATGAAGACACCATTGGCACGTAATTGTATGGATCTGACCTGCGAGATTGTCGTCGGCGAGATTAGTACTAACTACTACGTCCATACATGCATACCCCACATTACGCTTCGATCGTCTCTAAGCGATTGGATCCGACTCGGACCGACTTTCGGCCGGACCCTTTGCGGGCTTCGAGTTTTGAGAGGTCTCGGTTTGGCAGGTCCTCACAATGCAACGCTCTACAAACTGAGAAGGTCCATGAATCGAATTGTGATAGGACACCATCACCGTACCCCCTCTTACTTAGTAACCCTGCCTGGTTTTGACGTCATTTCCCTGTGCCGTACGTAGTACTTATCTATACTTAATGCCATTATGGTCTTTACATTCCTTGTGAGTTGGGATTGCAAAAGCCTGCTTTTCTAGTTGATGTGCAGACTTGCGGTGCTGTCGTTATAAAAGAAACTCAAGGCTATAAATTCAACGGAACCGGTACTCTTGCAAACAACCCGAAGATAAGGGATATGGAAATGTACTGTTTTTCAAAAACGAAGAGACTTCCAATTAATATTGCAAATAAAGACAAACTGATTTTAGCTTCAGGAAGAAAGGGAGAAGAAGCATGCATAATATACATGTAAAGTGAGTTTCGAAAAAAGTACAAGAAAAGACAAAGAGAAGGAAAGACGCTCAGCATGTGGCAGTGTAATAAAAAAGAGCACTTACTCAAATAAGAGAAATCAGAAAAAGACAGAAAGGAGAAGAAGAATATACCAATGCCCCAAAGAAACCAAACCCAAAAGAGATATACCAAACTCCCGCCAATGAAAGATGTGCCGTGCTTTCAGCCCCGAACCGCTTGAACGCCTCTCAAATACTACAATTACAGCCTCACCCGCGAGATACTTATACGTCCACGTTCTCTTATATCCATCAAAGCAGCAAAACCGCATCACCAGCGGCCAATAATCGTTCCGTTCATCACTGAACGAAACCCCGCAAACCACCCAACCCACTGCCTGTAGGGAACTTCAGCTTCCGCCTCTCCTTCTTCAGACCCATTGTTCCGCCGGCACTCTCAGGCTCTGACTCTTTCTTATCCTTCTCCTTCTTGTTTATGTTTTGGACACCGCCTAAGTAGACCGAACGTTAGCCTGTGTACTAAAGTAGCTCCGGTAGATCCATCACGTGTGAGATAGCGGGAGATAGGGTCCTGAAATAATCGGGCAGCATGCGGGTATCCGGGATACGGGGTCCCGGGTATGACGGGAACAATGAAATTGGGAAATCCGAGACAAAAGTCAAGGAATACATGAAATAGTTTGGAATGAAAGAAAAGTGAAAACTTTTAGCGTAGAAGATCTACTTCTCCGAACCCAACCAACGCCCGTTTCTAAACGACGCAAACTTTTTTCTATCCAGGGATCGCCAAGACGGACCGACCAAGATAGTAACGAAAATCATGACATGAAAGCAGAAAACAGATGGGGAATATGGTGGACAGTTATGGTCTAGGGGTACAAACCTCGCCCTCTAATTCGAATTTCACTATTAGCCTTGACAGGCTCCCTCCTCTTGCGCTCCGAGCTAGTGCTACTCGTCACAGTCTTGACACTCCTAGCATCAGTATCATTATCGGTGGAAGTGGTAGAGGCTGCACTGCTTCCGTTCTTCTGGAGTTGTAACTGTTGCTGTTGCTGAGCCAGAGCTCCTTGGCCTGGATTCACACCGAGTCCGAGATTGGAGAATTTGCTCTGGAGCTGATGGGAAGAGCTCTGTGGAGAGAGTCCGTAATTTGGGGAGGACGGGAAATAGCTGCCCAAGGATACCTCCGATGTTGCAGTGGGAGATGCAGGACCAAATCTGTGCTGAGCAGAATCCAGGTCGCTCAGTTGCTGTTGGTACAAGGCTTCTCGATGCGGGGAGAAAGGGCGGTCGTAAGAGAGCTCAGGGTGATAAGAAGCCGAAGATTCAGCCTCAGGTCTGCTGCTTAAACCAGTGCGTGAAGTAATGGTATCGGAATGCATCCTGCTTGAGGAACGTGTTGGACTGGACTGCTCAAGTTCTACTATTGCTTGGAGCTCCAAGTACTTCATCTCCAACTCGGTGTATCTGGCAAATAGCATGTTATGAGATTTCTTCAGTGACTCGAAGCGTGCATTCGCCGCAACGAGAGCGTTGTCGATCATCGTCTGGATTGCAGGGCTTGGCGTGGAGGGTGGTGCAGAGTTCTGAGCGTCGTTCAGCTTCTCTTCCATTTCCTGAATCTTCTGCTCATATGCCCTGCCAAAGGCGTTAGCTACCTAGTTATGCTTCACTCGCCTCGACAAGAAGGGGAACAAACCGTCTCATCCTCTCACGTTCTTGCTCACGTGCCTGGAATCTCGCCTTGATGCGTTCCAATTGAGTAAGCGCGGCTTCCTCGTTGAGCTTTTGCATCTCGTACTCGTCGGCCTTACTCTCCTGCTCCTGTACCTTCTCTCGAAGATGGTTAACAAACGTCCGCAGCTGCTCAAGTTCCTCGACTTGAGACTCAAGAGACTGCAACTTTTGTCTAGATGCCAGCTCCTTGGTCTCACTTTCCGCTAGAAGCTTCTTCAACCTTTCACACTCCAACTGAGCAGTCTTGAGGCCACGCTTCACAGATTCTTCCTCGGCCTTCCACACTGTCTGTTCCTCTCTCAGGCTCCTGATTTTCTGATTCAGCTCAGATTCCCACTTCTTTGCATGATTTTTGCTGCTGATCGCTTCCGCCTTGACACGAGCATAAGACTTTTTGGCCTCCTCCAGCTTCTGTTTAAGTGCTTTGTTGGTGTTGATTAGGTTTTGAGTTTCGGCTTCGGCGGCTGATTCCTTAATGTGCTTTCGTTGAAGATGGCCGATATGGGACAGGTGTTGCTGTTTCAAGTATCGTTCGAAGTTCAAGTCGTTCTTCAGCAACATGACCTCGCGTTGAAGGAAAGCAATCGTGCCTTGCGTATCCGAGTTTGCTGGGCGAAGTGCTGGAGATCTAGGCACACTGCTCTTGCTAAGAGTATGGACATACGCATCCAGTCTTGGCGAAGCCGCAGCACTGCCATATCCAACCGCACTGTGTGTTCCGGCTTGTGAAAGAGAAGCATTGGAGGGCGTATTGCGTTTCAAAGCCTCATATCGACCTGTCCTTAAAGATTCCTGCAAGGCCAGCATATCGCGTATTTTGTCTCCCTCGTCGAGGGGGCTAAGGAAGGGCGGAATCGTTGGACTATCAGGTGTCTTGGAGTCTCGGTGAGAAGCTATCGACTGGTGGCCAGTTAATGGACGACGACTACCGGAGTAGGAAGTGGCATTATCGTCGTGCGCAGTCGTTGCCGAATCTCGCCAGTTGTTGTACGGTTTTCGGCCCGTACCCTCGTCATCACCACCACCACCCCCACCACCAAGTAACGCATCTTCATGATCATCAATGTCCGAGTCATCATCAAGCAATGAATCGACTGGAATGTCTTCCGTCGGAAGCAGTGCGTCGGGAATACTCGACCTTTCGACGTTGATTGGCACATGTGCTTGACCACGAAGAGCATAATGTGAGTTGACTAGCTCGACACACTGTGCAGTTATCTCAGCAGCCTCATATTTCATCCATCTATTCTGGTCGCTCAGTTCCTTCTCTGCAGTCAACGAGAGGAAATTTGGGTGTATCGTATGCCTTGACCGATACTGATCAGATCTCGACCGAATTGTCTCCTCATCAATGTCAAGGTCCTCAACATCCGGATATCGAGCCTTCTCCAGGACCTTGTACGGCTCTCTGATGAAGCTAAGGAAGTTGATCGGGTATAGGCCGTATAGGAATGTGAAGAAGTCACTGACGTCGGGGGTCGTCGATGCTGCTGTTTCGAAGGAGGAATCGAGCTTCTGCCAAACATTCCCTTCCGAATCTGTTCGCGAAGATGCAGGTGAGTCACAGCGAATGTGTTGACTTTCCTTATCTGATGTCATGGGCATTGGGAACCGCACATCCTCCAGTTTCACGACTCCGTACTTGTCCCAGCACAATGCCCTAGTGTATATGACAAACAGTTTTGGCAGGTGTTTCGAAAGGTATGGTGATATATGGGGCATGAACATGATGAGGATTGTCAAGGCCAAGGCAATGACGGTTGTCGATGTATCGATGAGTAGGCATTGTAACAGATGCTCGAAGAGCGGTGTATTGACGATTAGGTACAAATGTGGGCCTTGAAGCCGGACATAACTGCAAAGCAATCCCAAAGCCTGAAGCCTGTATTCCTTCTGCACCACATATGTGTCGATGGCCGTGAGGAATTGCTGTGGAAAGTCAGACCCCTCTTCCACAAGACAGAAATGAGCCACCTACCTGCGGCATCCTTTTGCCAAATGACAGCAATACGGCTTCCACGTTCGAGCACACGAATCTTTGCCGCTCTTCTTCCGCAAAACCAGCACCACTATCCGCTGAGAGAAGTTTTGTCTTTTCCAGAAATATTTCGAAAAGTCGGTCCGTTATCAGCTGCGCGGCCTTCTTCTTCTCTGCGGCTGTCACGTCGTCCTCATCGTAGATCAAAGCGCTCAGAACAATTGCTCGAGCATCTGCCACCACTGCCTTTGACTGTCCGAGGGAATCCAGCGTTGGTCGAACCAGTTTATCCCACCATGTCAAGAGACGCTCCGAGCCCTGCAGTGCTGGCATGAGCTGCCGGAACGCTGCTAAGAATATGGCATGCTTGTCTGGTTGCGGTAGTACCCGGGTTGCGTGTATCGTCATCAACTCTTCGTGTAGTCTTTGGGAGTCGTGGTCGTCAAACTCGGCGTGCTTGTCGAGGTAGGCTTGAATGACTTCGAGGAGGGATTCGGGGAGAGGATGGTGAGTGGTTTCGGGGGATGTCAAGGCGTTTGTGAGAGCCTTCGAGAGGTCTCGTAGCGATCTATAGGTTTAAGAGTGATGTTAGTAAACAGCTGAGACTCCGTGCAAGATACAGGTGCGTGGAAGGGCTGATAGGTGAAGAACAGGGCCTAAACTGGGACACTAGGTGATCAATCTGGAGGCTTTCTGTTGCAGATCGCATGCAGCTCTAATCCAAACACAGTGATGTCCTTCCCAAAGCAGATCGTAGAGGAGATGCGAGGGGGAAAGGCGGGAAGGAGAAAAAGCAGACAATAAGGAAGAGATCTCTGCTCACCCTGTAGCCATGTTTGTTTGCTGAACTAGACACCAATCCGTTCCTTCGTAGCGAGCAAACTGTTGGTTGATTGGCGATAGCGACCGGGACTGTTATGTAGGAAAAAGGGTCCAAGAGACTCGTCAAGAGAAAAGCAACAACCGTTCCGCCGGTATATTTAAGCGCACTGATAGTGGGATAGATGTCGGGTTGAGATGGGCGAAGCGTCAAGGGTGGTGCAGGGAGGGGCACAAAGGCAAAGGCGTTACGGTGATTGCACAAAGTCTGGTCCCTATCGAATCGAACTGTTTGGTTGAACTGCCGCGGCCCGTCTTATGGTGACTTCTTATCCGAAGAGGGTGAAAGCTGTTTCCTCATCCGCAATGTCCGAAGTTGGCCCCTTCTTGAGGGTGGTTTGGCGTGTTCGGGGGAGGCGAAGACGTCTCTGTTGATGTTCGCGATGACGTTCCGCTTTGGAATTTTGATGGTGCTGTTTTGTGTTCTGACAAGCGACAAGTCTTTCTTTCCCGTCAAGAATTCTGGCGAAACCTCCACCCTCCACACTAAGTTAGTTACCCTAACGTGACATGGAGGCTACTTCGTGCAATAAAGAAGGGTAACATCTACAACTCAATGGCTTTGACACATAGCTGCCGAGAGAGTATGAATGCCCGCTAGTAATCATAAGATTACAGACAGCTTCGAGGTTGATAGAAAGTTTTGCAACTCCATGACCGGGACTGCAAGAAGCACTGTTACTTTGCAGCCAAGAGGTATCGGGGCCGCATAACATCTCCGAGGCAGCTTCTCGACGACTCGAACTCAATTTTATGCCAACAAATTTATATTCCTTCATTCTACGATTCTTTGTGCTCCCAACTCACAGAATTCTCACGACTCCACCGACAACTCGACATCTTTCGACTGATCTATGCTTTGCTGTATGAGGCTGTTTGAATCTGGCTTACTGGCCTAACTATGATCAATGGCAGTCGTCTGTCGATTTGGGGTTCTGATTTCTACTCAAAAGTAGTAAGTGGCGGTTACATGCTATGCTCTCTTGGATACAGCTCGCTGATTCCCTCACAGACAATGGTATGTACTGTTACTTTGATACCGCCAGGGTGTCCCTATTAGAGCCGTTGGTGCTTCCGGGAGCTTGCTACTTCCGTCTGTTATCAACAGTAGCTCCTATCGAAATTACTACCTCAAATCGACGTTCACATTCAGACCATCAACCCGGGTCTTCCGTGTGGCTTTGCAATGAGATTACTTTCCAGAATGTCGGGACCGCCCGTACGGGTTCCTCGTTGGACACCTGTTTGAGGAATCTACTTGCAAAGTACTTAGTAGTTACAAGTAGTAGGTCCCGGAGAGAGGTTCCAGTCGTCGGCGAGCTGATATTCGTATACTGCGGTCCAATCTCTCGGAACCGCCATATCAAAACACTTGGGTTCTCAATTTAAAGTTTGGTTATTGGGAACTCTATGAGATCGAAAAGCTTCCACAAAAAAGCAAGCAAGATGGCCCCTTCCTTCCGAACCATGCTGGAGTAAAACTGATGGATACGCAGTTCAGCATCATGATATCACAGCCAATCACGAATAACCCTTGGATCAACCAGGGGATGCTGTACGAACTGACATCGGCTAGCTCGGCTGGACATCTATGACTTGACTTACACTTCTGCAAGATGGCAAAGCTGCATACACATCATGCAGTTGGCTTGACTTGGGGCCATTGAAACTCGGTCGCATTCTGGTCCCCAAACACACACACATACATCCATCTCATCTCTTTCGATAAACCAAGTAAGTAGTCAAAGACCTCAGGCTCACTACAGCCACGGAGTCCGCAGTTTCTGGAATGAATACCTGAGCGGGAGTACAGCAGACTATGGCTTAAGGACTCTTAATTACATCGTCCTTTCATAGAGGACTGCAGTTCCATCACCGAGATAACGACTGACGTCTGTCGCATCAACGAGATGAGATGAGGGTCCCTTATCAGTTGACGTTCTTAGCGTTCGGCGAAACTCGCTTGTGCCTTACGGTCCGTATGCAACGCTAACCGCACTGGGAAATATAGAAGAATGGAACGAGCACTGACAAGGGTGCCTATCCGTGCCCTATGCAGAACTTTTGAAGTATGTATCTCGATATTGATATGTACACTCCGTACCTCTTCATTCCAATGAGCCGAGGTCGTTTTACTCGAGGTTTGGAGGCATCTCATGTTAATAGAAGCACAGGTTCTTAATTACGGCAGCGTTTGTGAGCGAAAGTTAATTATCAGACCTCCGCACGATAGCATCCAGCTGGACAGCTCTTGGCTACCATTGCTCTTCCATCCTACTGGCGTTAATACGAGCTCAATTCTAGCATCTGAGATTCGTTCATGAGCTGCTCGAGATTGCAGACTTCAATAATTATTCGGTTTCTGAGCAAAGTCTTGGCATCCAACTCTATGAGATCCAGTGGTACATCTGCTCGAGAAGTACCCTCTCAGATATCAACAAGCATAAATACCTCGGCACGTTAAGTGCTTGCTATCAAGCTCTTGAGATGGCGTAATTCGACACAGGAGTCTTGACAGATATCCCCTTTGGTTAACAGAGGTCTCAAAGTACCGACATGCATGGCTATGCATGTATGCAAGGTATCCGTTTATTGGCAAATATTTACCGGTACATGTGGTAGACTCGACTCTAGAATAGTCACAGGAGATAGTTTTCTCCTACGACGAATTGACTTAAGCTGTATCTACCTCCGATAAGCTTCGTTGCCAGAATCCATGCAGTGCACAAAAGACCAGTTGCAACAATAGTCTTCGCGCCCGTCGAGGGTTTTTTGCTACTGACTTGAAGACGACTTGGAGTCGAACTGGGGAAGCTGCGAATTTAGAGGACGGGGAAGACCACTCACCTGCTATTCTACCACGCCAGATTGATCCCACCGACGAAAGTACTGGATGGATTCCACTTTGTAGCGCGCAATGCTCGGAAGAAGCGATTCGAGGGCTTAGAAAGGGGGGCTCACAAGAACATACTAAACAATGGCTAGCTTGTCGATATTTGAAATAAAGCATTGTACTTAGTCTGTGAGATTCAAGTTCTCAAATTGCAATTCACATGAGGTCAACTCACTTTACTGGCAGTAGCTACGTAGTCGGTACTCAGTTGATCGACGGAGTGTGTGTACTTCTAGTTCTCGATCTCCTATGTATACACATGAGATCTAATCGCACTCCAGGGGCCATGGTGATACAATTGGTAATAAGGTTAAGTTCGGTATGATAGAGGGCTCTGTTGGCTCTAAGTAGGTTACTCATCATCTGGAGGATCGACTGATATGATGATAACTGTGGAGTCTTTGGATATCTTCCAACTGTGCCACTGTGATTACATCCATCGAGCGTCAAATTGCAAAGTCAAGCCAATTGCTTGGAAGGCAATGATCCTACGTACCGACGGACCATCGAAGCAGCTGCAGCTTCGAGCTTCACGGATTGGGGACTATCCGCTTAACCATGAACAGCTTTGAGAAAGTATACAAGAGCGTATCCTAAGTTAGGTGGTTGTACACACACATATGTGGAGACAAAAAAGAGAGATTCCGTCAAGGACAAGATTCGAACTTGCGCGCCCGAAGGCATCCGCTGACTGTCTTCTACTAGGTAGAGGTAGCAGGCGAACGTGTTAACCACTCCACCACCTTGACATCCTTGAGGAAGCGTAATTTATATTATGGTTACTTCTCAAGGTAAGCGAGGTAGGGTTGGGTTTCCCTCACTTCAGTAGATCGGGTTACGCAATTTACACGGGAGGCAATTGCGATATCTCGGAATTATATATCTCTGATCTGACTCAAGGCCTATCTGAAATTTCATGTCTGGTGGATGGAGTTACAAGTAAAGCTACTAAGTAAGAAGATGTACGTACATTCGTCATGATATATGCATGTGGTGAATTAATGATCAACGTGAATTCACCCATCCGTATTATAAGCCTGGCTTGCAAGTAATCGTCGGTGAAAGTCATAAGCACCTTTGCTCAGTGCATGAGCCGGATAGCCATGCCTTATAAGGATATATGTGTTCTGATAGCCTACTCGGTTCAAAAGGCCTAGGTACGATGGCCCTTCCGGCCTGCATCTAGCAAGAAGTAACCGTTCAATATTGCAAATATTTAAATGTACGTATGCCAGTGTTAATTCGAACACCCTGATACCAGTCGGTACTAAGTACTAAGTAACTCCTGAAAATATCTCTTATCAGGATCCATTATTTTATGGCGGCTGCTCTTCCAATCGATGTTGTTTTTGAGGCACGGGCTCGCGTGGAGTCAGGATTCGAGATGAGCTAGGGTCCAATGCATGGAAGGCAGCCAACGTGGGGGTCAGAATCTTCCAACAGATCGCCACTTTCGTCCCGATATCGCGTCACCATCGCTGTCTTGTCTACAATCTGTGCCAGAAAGGTACATACCACAATTACGTTTTTTGCGGATATCGAGGAACATGACAAAAAATTGGACGCTATTTCGGAGCATTAATCCATGCTACTTCCGAGGAGCCGGGGAGCCTCATGAAACAGAGAAGCTCGGGCGTGTTTTCGGTTTCGCCATGCATCAAGTTTCCTATTCGAGAAGCTTCGAAGCTCAGTGGAAGGTTTAAGTAGGACCGAGATACTGGGTGAGGAAAGTGGAATGACGTGCGTGAATCGATTTATTTTGCATAATCTATTCCTACTACTTCCGCTGTAGTCACCATCTCTCGACCGATCTTTATGGTACTGAACGTACTAGTCATGCTTAATGTGTCCAGTGGGAAAGGCCCAGCGCTCAGTATGTAGCTACGTAGCCTGTCTATCCAGTTGCTTCCCGATACGCCGAACAGATGATCTGTTGAAATGCAACAAGATCGAGAGTACACTTCTTAGCAAGTTTCGGCACTGATGAGCTCGAGAGCTCGTTTACTTTTTATAGCAAACCGCCGAGTACTTACTCCGAGCTCCGAGTCAGGCGCCGGCAAGGCATGCTTGAGGATGTATCTACAGCACTTCTACTACATTTGTACCTCCATTGACCACTCCAGCATGACTTCGATTACATAAGCAATAGTGATCCACTTGCTATAACACTGGTTGATTTGTACATGCATGTCGGACCTCGACCACAATTACGCTCGTGTCATGTGCTATTCAGGTTGGCTCAACCACATAGTAGAATGCTCGTATTAGAATGATGAAGTTAAGTATGTTCAATTCTCACATTGACTCACAGCTGAAGACCATGGTCTTCAATCGATCAAGCTTCATCGCGCCGGGAAAATATATGGGGAACGGTGACCCAAGGCTAATATTACTATATCTGTAACGATTTCCCATGCATGCACAGTGGAAATTCCCATAGTGAAAGCAATGCAATGAAGATCTGTCACCAATGAGAAGCTGCCAAACAAGCAAGGCAAAAGGAAATGTCCGAGCTCAAGCTTCTAGACCTTCAGATTTATCCCCCAACGAATGACAACCATAGAGTCCAGCCCGTCTATAGATCTAAAAGTACGCGTACTTCTCCCGTAAGAAAACTTTTGAGAGGCCCACCAGCGAAAAAATCCAAACGGCATCCACCAGGTTATCTAAGTTGAGTACCATTAGAATTAGATCCCAAACCTCGAACCTCAAATGAAAAACGAAACCAATGTATGCGTACGCTAAATGAAACTCGAACTCGCAACAAAGGGCAACAGTGAAATGCATAAAATCGATCGAACGCCATGTAACCCCGAATGTAACCACGACAATGAAAGAAGAAAAGTGAAAAAGAATAAAAGCAGGATTGTCGACCGTGACATCCCTATGCCGAGAATCTTCGGACTCCAATGGAGATGTACCTAGTGGTGCAAACCAAGATCATGAAGGCCCACCCACAAGGCAGCTAGAACCGCTGGATCAAGCCCACACCGGCACGACTGCGTAGTTTGCTCCGTATCTCCCATTCCCTCTCGGCAGCCTCCTTTGCAGTCAGATAGACGACCTGGGCACCTTCCCATTCGTCGCTGATGAGAGCTCTTCTCAAGTTTCCCAGAAGCTTTGAGACTCCACTTTCCTTCTCTCTCTCCTTTGCTCGATTGCGCCTGATGATTTCCTGCTCCACAATTCTCCGATGTTCCTCTATCGTCTTCGTTCCCTTGAGCAAGTGATCCAGTGTGGAACTTGACTTTCTTCGTCGTAGAGGTGGATATCCCTGAGAAGAGGACACTGAAACAGGCGTTGATCTTGCTGGATTGCCTGCCGAAGGCTGAGGAACCAGTGACCGTGCTGGAGGAAGCACCGCCATGGATGATTGAGTGGCACCTATCACCACAAATGCTCGAGTGGTGTGTATCGGACGCTTGGTGGAAGCGGAGGTATGTGGCCGTGAGGGCATCTTGGAGGACATTTGAAGGGACTCGGATCGAATCTCAGGTGGTGGAGGATACAGCGCTGGAGGTAGATCGGACATTTCCGAAACGGATAGCGAGCGAGGCCGGCCGAGAGACATGCTTGCTTTGCTGGTAACGAAGACTGTCGAAGAAGAATATAGATTTGGAGAGTAACTCTGATGGTATATATGCGCTCGGTACGGGTCGTCGTTGAATCCCCGTGTTATAGTAGCAGGTCGGTCGGTTGTATGGACTGAAAGTAACGTTAACTGACGGTTGCAGATCGAAGAGTGCGACTCGACTTGTTTTGTGCTTCAAGGAGCTGGAAGTCTGTCTGCTCTTATACCCTCCATCAACTTAGGCTCTGTTGTTGGGATAATTCGTGGTTATGGTGACAAGACCGATAACAATTTACACTAGCGGCTTTCTTTATTGTTATTATAACTAGGACACCCCCACTCTAGATCCGATTCGATAGCATCTCCCTAGGAGTGTTTTAGATCGAACCTAGGACTGCAGAACCTCTCGGGCCTCATAGATAGGGCTCTTCGCAGATGCTAGATACCCTGTCATTACTCGTGTCATTGTTGATCCGTTCTGAGCTTAGATAGGCCGCCTCTGCCGCTGACAGTACAGGTTGAGAAACAGTCCGTTTGGGTTCCTATGAATCAACCAGTCAGAAAGATCAGCATAGAAACATGCTTAGAAGCGCATTTGAACCCCCTTTTGGAATAACTGTTGAAAATTTAACAGCCGGACCAGGTGGGACGTATGACGTTTCCCGAGACAGCCCTGGTCTAGCTGTCAACGATGAACAATTTGGGGTTCCCCTACAAAGAATTATTGACAAGGATTATAATGAATAACAAGCGACTTGGGAAACTGCTCCCGGCATCTCATTGGCTGACTTAGACGAACCTTTTTCAATATCAGCACCCAAACCAACTGTGGCTTGAACGTCTCCAAGCTTTCTCTGAATGCAGTTCGCCGGCATATTCCGTCGACACAAGTTAGAGCTTTGAAAGGTTCTTGTGTTCAACGACGCAGCTCATTCAAGAAGAAGTGAACGTCCCCCAAGCTAGTTCACTGCATAAAGAAAAGAAGAAAATGGCATGGCTTGTGCGCTTTTGAGACGGCCGATCACAGGAGGCCCTTTCTTCAAGCCATCATTCACAGTGAATGGAATATTATCGTGAAGGATTCGTAACGGTGAAGATTCTACCCTTGTACAATGAAGGGATGAGTTTGATGCATGATGTGCCGTTGAGTTCAATGATGTCTTTTCTCCGGATTATGGCGCTACGGCATCGTTTTCCGTCAGGCATTGGCTTGTAGGTCTCTAGTCTGTGCTCTTCAGTGATACTTGTACCAATGCAATGCGGCTCCAAAGCCTCTTCTGTAACGCTCAACGACCGATTCGTCAACGAGCCAAGGGAAAGCCGTTGACCGTGAGTGAAATTCCTCAGCGTCTGGTGTGCAAATGTGTTCTCCTGAGAGCTCATTCTATTAATACAGTGACCATGCATGATATGAGATGTGCCTTCGGATCTGAAGGTGGGGAAATATGGCTCAATGCCAGCCTAACGTTTGTGATAGTAGTCTAGGAGATACGGACTTCTACCATTCACGGCTCGCCGGTTCAAAGAATATGTAGCATGTAGGTGGAGATATGTACTGCGACCGTTTGGCTCTACTCGAAGATATGCATAGTAATGTAGTCGGGTTATGCAAGTGGTGAGCTACAAATTATCTGAACTGTGGGTAACTTCACCACCATTGAGATGAACGAACCGTTATGTACGACATACCCTCGCCTATTTACGAATACTAAACAAGAATCACATTCCTCCTTGCTGTCACAATGTCCACTGGCAAGTCCTCCGGAGGTAGAGCCACAACGGCATGGTTTGCGGGACTTGGGAATAGCGGTGAGCAAAGGTAGGAAAAATTTGCTTCCCAAAGTCCACTGTGAGCAAAGTGCAACAGTATGCAGTCCTCTCGTTGACGTACTAGGTGGTTAGGACATACTTGCAACAGTATGCAGTCCTCTCGTTGACGTACTAGGTGGTTAGTACATACTTCGTACTTCCAAGAATCACATGGAAAAATTAGGAACAAAGGCGGACTTCTAGTTTCTCAGTACATAGCCTACATCCCCTCATCTCCGGCCTGTCAAGAGAGGTTGCTTCCAGGGTTGCTCAATGGTTTCCAATGGATGGTAATATTGAAATTCATGCTCTCTGGAAGAAGAAGCCGTAGGAATCTTCATCCCTATGAATCAACGGGTAACAACAAGCGAGAAATGTGCGTGCGCTCGATATCGAACTGCAGCTCCGACCAATATCACCACTTCGAAACGACCGGCTGAACAAGTCTTCGGAGCACATACCGAGAATCTGCATGAACCCTAACGATGTGCCTGGAGAGAAGCGCCTTTTGTCTTGTCACCGTTCGGAAGAATTCAGGGACTGGTGCATTTGAAGGTTTGATCGGAATTGCTTCCCTATTCCCCGAAATCTGGAGAGGAACGGCTGTGGCGCAGCATGGTTACACATTTCTAGAAGCTTTATGGAAGCTTCTTCCTTGCAGCTCTGGCGGTTGAAACTGCTGTCATTTTGCAGGACAAGGATGGCCTGGTCAACATGTGGTCCGTCCCCTGATTTCTTTCTTTACCACATAGGGCATGGTTGCTGACTGCTAATCCCTCGATGTTCAACTTCACACGATCGAATCTCCACTCGACATCACCATGCGGGCATTTCCATCTTCCGAGTCGTCACTTTACGATCGCGAGGTGATATTCGGCCCCTGAAGGATTCCTTCCGTAAGCTAACCGGTTTACAAGCAGAAGTGATGACTTCCGGTCGTCCATGCATGGTGAGCGCGTATGAGTTATCAGTATGATCTGAGGCTGCTTCCTAACTTTATGGAGCATTATGTGCGCATTTTATATGCCTGCCTCCGAGCTTTATCACATCAGAGGGGTACGCATGCCCGTTTTTAAGAATTGAGTTAGGTGAGAAGGAAGCCGAGGATACATACTACCAACGTTAGCAATTTTTAGGTAAGTAAAGGCTTGACTGTTGAAGAAGACTAGCTTTCAATATTGCGCAGTTGCAGTGCTATACTTATATGTCACATCCGATTGCACAAGTGCGAATGTCCCTTAATTGAAGTTACAGCAGTACTTCAGTTTCAGATATCTAAGTAGACACATCTAAGGTATCGTAAGTACATACTTACTTACATCTTAGTATCAATTGAAATCATGAGCCTCTCGAGCTCTCGGGCTGCTCTCTTCCGACATTGACTCGCTGAATATGCATTCCATTCTAAGGCACCTAATTTGTTTATCTGGCATAAACTTTGTTCTAGCTCCGATCAAGTAATAAGGTAAAAGTGAAGACCATAGCTGCATAGTGTGGCACATTTACTGATATGTGAGCAGGCATACAAAACACCCGTTGAACCCTTAATGGTACCGTATTATACATGGCTTTCCAAGTTAACCGTACAACCTTCAAGTTGCATGTTGACACCTTGCCAGTGGTAATTGTGATAGTCACGACGTACGACGCCAGAGCGTATTTGACCACCGACTCTGGTAGATATACGGGCACGATACGGAGTACATTCTGCTCAAAGGTATCCCGCATTTGGAGTGGGAATCTGCGTGAATCTTTACCAGATGCTCTTGCTTCATTCCTTGGACAGAAGCTGGAGCGCAATTATGGCCGCAATTAATCACTTACTGCTTTGTGACCTATGGCCGGTCAAGGCCAAAAACATACAGCACCAAGGGTTCCCGCGTGGTCACCCACCGCAGTACTTACCTGGCGATTCGAAGTTTAACTATGGGAGAGCGGACGGGATCCCGTGTAGTCTTCGATCTATGACCGTATGGATCTATGGGCAAGAAATTATTTCATATCACCAGTTGGCTGACTTCTTCAGATCCAACCGTTCAGAATCAGAAAGCAAAAACATACAGCACCGAGGATTCCCGCGTGGTCACCCACCGCAGTACTAACTTGGCGATTAGAAGCTTGGCTATGGGAGAGCGGACGGGATCCCGTATATTCTTCAATCTATGGCCGTATGTGAACATTCACTTTTAGTTCTGTTTATAAAGTCGTAATGGTTGGCACAATAGAGCTAAAACAAAAACAAACACACACAACGGTGTTGACTACTTAATTCCTCAATTGATCAAGTAGGTACTTGTGCACTATCTCGACTGACGCTCTGTGATAAATTGCTGGAATACCTTGCTCTTTAGACTGGGAACGGGGCTAGTGAAAATCAATGGTCGATCCAGCACAAAGAAACTCCAGAATGTAAATTGATATCAACAACTTTTGCAAAACAAAAACATGCTATGCTATGCACTCAACCTCGTATATACAACCTCCCATGAACCCATTAAACACATCCGCTCCACCGCCTCCTCCACCCCTCTACCCCAACAACCCAGCCGCAAGAGCCTCCAACGAGTCCAAATCTTCCGGCACATCCTCGATATCCAGCCTCTCCATCTTCTTCCTGGCACTCTTCTCACTCTTCCTCTTCTTCTTTCTCTCTCTCCTCTCCTCCTCATCCTCACTCTCATCCTTACTCCTCTTCTTCTTCTTCCTCGGCTTTTCGTCCTCACTCTCCTCGAGATTCACCAGTTGTGGTGCCTCGTCGTCGGCCTCCTCATCCCCTGACTCCTCCTCCTTATCGTAGTCGACCCAAGGTACAAGCGGCACACCCATGACTGTTCCGCTTGCACCCTCTTCACCGCCCTGGAGGCCAGCCTCTTCCCGCTCCCTCCGCTTCCGCTTCTCCTTCTTCTCGCGTCTCTTTTGCTTGGCAAGTTCACGATCGACTTCGTCCTCGACCTTGACACGCTCACGCTCGGCGTCGACGAATTTCTCACGCTGCTCCTGGGCGGTTCCGGCCTTGGAGAAGTCGTCGAGGTTTTCGAGTTCGTAGAGTGGATGGGCGGTTCCTTCGTCGTCGAAGATGAGTTTGGTACCCTTTGGCTTGAGTTTTGCGAGTTCCTTTTTGGAGTGGAGGAGTTTCTCGCGGCGTTTGGAGTCGATGGCGATGGGGGCGGCGCCTGGAATGTGGAGAATTTTGAGGTCTGGGGCGTGTTCGGAGGGGAGTTCGGGGTAGCCGACGCGCTTGACTTTGAGGAAGTCTTCGTCGTCAGAAGAGTCATTCGAGTCGGAGGCATTGTGGGTGTTGAGGATGCCGGTGATCGAGTTAGTGGTGGTGAGAGATTGGTAGTGGTCTGTGAGGATATTTTGGTTCTTGCGGTTAAACATGCGGTCAAGCTTGGTGACAACGGGTTTCTTTGCGTCACGACCTTCATCGTCGTCCGAGTCGAGACCGCCGGTCTTGAGCATGCGGGGGGCGTTCTTTGCCTTCTTTGCTTCCTCTTGGTTGAGGCCTTTGATCTTGACGTTTGGTGTACCGGGAAGACCCATGGAGGCGGCAAACTTCTCGAGTGGGTATTCTTCCACCTTGAATATCTCCTTGTCCTTGTGCAAGCTAATAGACTTGATGTAAGATATGAAGGCCTTCTGGCCGAGGTACTTTGTCTCTGGTTCCTTGAAACAGAGGGCCTCGAGGTTCTGCTTGATTGACTGCTTCTTTCCACCACGGACATTTGTCTTTTCAATTGGGATCTTCTTGGCCAATAACCGCTTCAACATTCCCTCCTCCTCACTGGGTACCAAGAACATGACTGCCTTTCCACCCTTGTCGAAACGAGCGGTACGACCGACTCTGTGAATGTAGGTATCGGCATCTTCCGGAGCATCCAACTGAACAACCCAATCCACCGCAGGGAAATCCAATCCTCTGGCCACAACGTCGGTAGCAAACAAGCATGAATTTGTTGCGTTTGAGAATTTGCTAGTGATATCGGCACGGGCGGTTTGCTTCTGCTTACCGTGAAGATGAAGAAGTGGGATACCAATGTGGAGATGACGGAAGGTTTCGTAGACGAAGCGGACCTGCTTACATGAGGACATGAAGACGACGATTTTTGACTTGATGTTGGCGCGGAGGAAACTGTAAAGGGTATCGAGTTTCTCTTCGAGCGGAACGACAATGTAGTTTTGTTGAAGGGAAGCGGGAGTAGCGGAATCGGCGGACTCGTGAACAGCCACATATTCGGGGTCCTTGAGACTCATTCGGGCCAAGTCGGAGACGTTCTTTGTCTGTGTAGCGGAGAAGAGGAGGGTCTGGCGGTCTTTGGGAAGGTTGGCAACGATGGCGTCGATGGTGGATTTGAAGCCCATGTCGAGCACTCGGTCGGCTTCATCGAGAACGAGGATTTGGAGGTTGTTCATTTCGAGGCCGTGAGTTTGATCCATGTGCTGAAGCATACGACCGGGCGTACAGACAAGAATGTTCATTCGTGACAATCGATCCCGCTCCTCCTTTAAGTTCTTTCCACCAATAACAAGACCTGCTGAAAAGCTGTGGGCGCAACCAATCTCTCGGAGGACGTCGAAAATCTGAATGGCGAGTTCTCTTGTGGGCGAAATAATGAGAGCTCCGAGTCCGTCCATCTGTGTCCAGCTCTTGCGGTAGAGAGTCTCCAATACCGGGATCAAGAAGGCCAGAGTTTTTCCACTTCCTGTCCTAGCTGCACCCAAAACATCCCTGCCCTTCAACGCCAGCGGAATTGCCTTCTTCTGAATGTCGGTCAAATCAACGAAATGGGCGCGCTTGAGACCGGTCCGGGTGGGTTTCGTCAACGGTAGCTGTGAGAAGAGTTCGACATCTTTGGCGTCCTAAATTCCTCCAACAGTTTGGTCAGCGCGAATCCCCCACCAACGCCGCTCAGTAGGCGGACACCAGAGGTACAAAAGCGGCACTTACGAATTCCTGAATCTGCTTTTCCAGTTGCTCGAGCTCCTGCTTCTCCTTCTGTCTCTTCAGCTTCTTGCTGTCGGTTTTTGGTAGCGATTTCTTGCCGTTGCGGTGGAGGGACTGGGGCTTCTTTGGAGGCGGCATCGTTTTCGAGATGGTGTTTTGCTTTCACAGGCGCAGAAAAAAGTTCTTGAAGGGAGCCAAAATGGTTACAAGGGCAATAAAGTGCCAAGCCGCTTGTTCATTTGTAGACTGGGTTGGTTCTCGAGGCCAATTCCGCAGAGCCTCAACAAGTGTCAAGAATGCAAGACAGCAGCGAGAGAACGGTGGACGGAATAACTGGAATGCAACAATACTTCTTAATTATGGAAAAGAAACGATACTACTGAGCTACGCCAGATTAAATATGCGGACTGCATTCCCTCCTAAAATCTTCTCCGTCAGCCCGTCCAGCGTTCCAAAGGCATTCTGAAGGGCGGCAACATTTGTCGTGACACTTTTCCACTCGTCAGGCACGGCACCATCGTCACCAGCAAGCGGAGGGAAAAACGGATTATCCGTCCCTGGACGTCAAATTAGCAAAACTCCAATAGAACAAACGCCTACATAGCAATACTCACCAAAGAGAACTCGATCACCACCAGACACCTGCACAGCAGTCTTCACGCCAAACTCCGAATAGACAACAGCATCCAGCAGGATATTCCGCTTCAACACATCCCAGATGCTTTTCCTCGGAGCGGCTCCTTCTTTTTGGAGATGTGCGTCGTGCTCGATGCAGCTTTCGAGTCTACCGGCGAGGAATGGGATGGTTCCGCCACTATGGGCAAGTAGGACCTGGAGACGGGGGTATCGGTCGAAGACACCTGCAAGATACATCCTCGATATGGCGATGGTCGTCTCTAGTGGCTACATATCGTCAGAATCTCGTGGTTAAAGGTATCTGAACCCAGAGAAGTACTCACAAATCCCAAAGCCAATGGCAAAACATGTCCATACTCCTTCTCTCCCCAGACCTCGCTAGGCAACCCATAATGCGGATGCAAAAACACCGTCTGTCCCGTCTCCTCTAGTATGCCCCAAACCTTATCCAATCTCTCATCATCTAGGCCCTTCCCTATTCCGCCAGTACCCATAACCACGCCTCTCATCCACTTCAACTCTTTCAGCCTCTCTACCTCTGCGCAAACCTCCTCGACACTTGCACTCAACGGCAGTGCTCCAAACGCATACAATCGCCCATTCCTCTCCCCACACAACTTGTCGATATCATCATTCACCTCCCTTGCAGTCTTTGCCGCCTCGTCGGAAGGAAGGAAATCGAGCCATGGATTGGCAAGCGAAAGGATGGAAATGTCAATGTTATGGACATCCATGAACTTCAGCTTGTGCGAGATGTCGTAATATTCTGGGCCGATTGGACGGCCTATCGAGGTCGAGGCATTGGTGTCTTCGGAGGGTAGGATCACGAGTCGGTCGGAGGCATCAATTGTTCTAATGTAGGGCACTGTTTGTCGGGAGCGAAGGAGACGGATGTAAGACGGGGGATAGATGTGGGTGTGGATGTCGACGACTTTTGACATGTTTGCTGCGGTGGGAGTGTTGATGATTGGAGATCGAGAGAGTGGCCATTGCAATATACTGAGGATTAGAAAGAGAGGGGTGATGGGTATCGACGGCTGTCAGGAAGGGTAGGTGCCAGTGGACGACAACAGCGGAAGGAGATGATTGGTGGTACCGCATCATTGTCCTATCTATCTAATATCCAACTGCATATCAAAGGCCCAAATGAGGTTGCGAACTTCACGATGCAGTGGGTGTCAGCCAAAAAGGCGTTTTGACAACAAGAATGCTGCATATATCCCGATATCAACTTCCGGTCGAGGGCATCACAAGACAGACCTGACGACATCTTGATTTACATAAAGCTTGGACATCCACATGTGGTTGAGCTTTTGCCAGTCGGTGTCAAGGTTGCAGTTTCCCGGCTCGTAAACGGCAGAGATTAGCGAGGTACTTTGGCAATGGCGATGTCCTTTCAGAGGCTAGATGCGGTATAGAAGGTCGTATCCGTTCTGTAAACGGCATTGTGAGCGAGGATCGAGATATAAGCTAACGCTAGATTTCTACTATGGGAAAGTTCATGTACTTGTACAAATGATTACGACGCCCAAGAGCCTTCTAGATCCAATCTGTTGTAGCCAGCTTTGTTAGATGGGGGTGGTTTCTCTTGAATCTCTTCAGAGGTTCGGGGTTTTGCGATTTTCCAGCCAGAGAGAGTGGGGTAAAGAAACGTGGGGCTGGAATACGGCCAGGTAATTACGACTTGCGAGGCATGCCCCACACGACAGAACTGACTTGCTCACGAGGGTGGACGACGACGATTGATTCGAAAGACGTCCAAGGATGCAAATACGTGAGATGCTTCAATTTAAACCTAATCTGATGTTTGATGTAAGAGAATGGAGGGGCCATATGCATATTACCAATCAACCGCGATAAACCTTCATAGGAATACATTGATAACCATAGAATGACTGTCGTTATGTATGTTGGCCCCCTCCTTCCATCCGCCTGGGAATTAATTCAATGACTCCCCGTTTTCTGCACGGGGGTGTCTAGCCATTGTCGTCTAGCATTGCACCGATTGGCCCACTACTTAAACGGGCATCTCCATGAAAAAACCTTATAAAGTTTGCCATAGCTCCCTCCATCTGACTATTCTTTGTCCTTGCCCAATTCGCAATTCTCAGTTCCAGTTTCCCACTCTCGTTTCAGCTCGCTCTCAGCCCCACTACCCCACTATTGTCGCCCTCCAAAATGCCATCGTCAAACGAAGCCGTGTCTGAAGATTCACTCTCCATCCCCGTAAGTTGCTGCTTTCTTATCAATCTCATCGCGTTTTTTTTTCTTTATCTCCCCTAATCTGGCGCTATCCATCGCTAAACCCTACCGTTCCTGAAAATCTCCCCGCTTACCACCAACTTTCGGCCTCGCCCGAACCTTCTCCCGCATATGCCCCTCAGCCCACTTCATCATCATCGCTCAAGCCATGCCACGCCTCCAACTAACCCAAGAATGCACCATAGCTCATCGACTTTTCTTCCTTCACCACCCCAAACACCGGTGACAAATCGGCAACGGCCGACGCTGTCCTCAAAGGCTTCCAGAACGCCGGTTTCATCTACCTCACCAACTTTGGCATCCCTCCCGAGATCCTCAGTGAAACCTTTGAGCTCTCGAAACGATTCTTCGAGCGTCCCTTTGAACAGAAGGAAGCTCTTCGATGGACCACTCCCGACGCCAACCGTGGCTACGTCTCCTATGGCCGTGAAAAGTCCTCTCAATCCCTCGACAAGGCCACCGTTGATGCCTCCCGCTCGCAAGGTCTTGATCTGAAGGAATCGATGGAAATTGGTCGTGAGGATCCAAATGGGCCATTTCCCAACCACTGGCCGGATCGCTTCGACGAGGAGGGCAAGGTTTTCAAGGAGAAAATGCTGGATTTCTTCCAGCGGTGCGATGATTTGCATCTGAAGGTCATGTCTGCCATTGCTGTGGGTTTGGGGCTAGGAGAAGACTTCTTCAACGAGAGTTGCACACCGGGCGACAACAACCTGCGACTTCTTCACTACCCACCTGTGCCAAAGGAGACATTCAAGTCCAATCCCAACCAACTCCGACTCGGCGCCCACAGCGACTACGGCAGCATCACGCTCCTCTTCCAAGACACCGTCGGCGGTCTACAAGTCCAATCACCGACTGGCAGGTTCATCAACGCAACACCCATACCCAACACAGTAGTCGTCAACGCTGGTGATCTACTAGCACGATGGGCAAATGACAAAATCAAGTCGACACTGCATCGTGTAGTTGAGCCGGATAGGAGTGAGCAAGATGCGGTTGTGTTGGGAGAAAAGGGAGATGGTGGAAAGGAGGGTCAGGAGTATTACCCTGCCCGATACTCTATTGCCCACTTTTGCAACCCGAACTTTGATGTGATGATTGAGACGCTGCCGGGCACGTATGAGAGTGAGGAGGACAAGGTATATAAGGAGGCGATTAGGTGCAAGGATCACTTGGTGCAGAGGTTGGCTGCTACTTATTAGTGGGAGAGGGAGTTGAGGAGGTGCGATGTGACGAGGAGATGATGAGACATTGAACTGGGACTTGGGGTCTTTACGTTTTGGTTTTAATGGGCATAGGACTTTGCTGTTTGCTGGGAAAAGTTTGGTATACAGGCTCCGGGAAATGCATTCTGTTGAGCTTCATCTTTGACTGTCTTCGCTCCTAATGTTGTCGTACACAGCGACTCATCGATGCGACTGCCAAAATGGGAATATCACCAACTCGTGCCTCAATGACATGTATACCCCCGGAGATCTCGAGCCGTACTACATCATACAGCAAAGAGTCCGCAAGGACGACTCCCCCAGCTCTGTCGACTTTGAGAATTCACAAACAAACATCACAATTGTACAATGGACCCCACCAAAGAACTCACACTTACCACGTCTCCAACTACAAGTCCCTCATCAGCTCCTACACCATCACTGTCAAGAACGTCACCATCAACACCATCATCACCACGAACAACTCTCCTCTCCCTCCCTACCGAGCTGCTCCACCAAATATTCCTCCAACTTACCCCCAAATCCTACTACATCCTTTCCCATGTCCACCCCCGGCTCCGCCTAATCGCCGAGAACTCCTCTACACAACAAGCCTTTGCCACAACCTGGATCTCCTCCTACTATGGTGCCAAACTTTGCTACTCAGATGCAAAGGTTGCCTTTTTTCTCAAACAAATACCAGAGAGGATGTACTTTATGTTTGCACAGGCAAGGTACTGGGTACGCTGGGAGGAGAAGGTAGCGAGCAAGTATCATGGGGGTACGCCGAGGTGGTTACCGGAGAGGAGGACAAGGGCGGTGAGTTTTAGTGTGGTTAGCCTGAGGGTTGTTCAGATGGTTAATGGGAGCTTGGTGCGGTAGGTGGAAGGGTGGAGGAACTCAAATGTTGGAGGCGATTTATGGTCTATTGTTATGTGGTGGAGAACTGGTTGGGAATGGGAGTAGGTGGAGTAGTGTGAGAAGGACAGTGTCATATCAAGTATGGAGAGCATTTTAACGGTGTTTTTTGCGATAAGTCTGTGGTCGAAGCTGATGCTGTTAATGTCATAAGAGGAGGACAATCCTCTTCCGAGAAGTGGGCCACGGGCTCTTGGGCCGTTAGTCGTCACCTTATCTGATAGTCCACAGTTTGCGCCTAACGTAAGTAAACACTTGGAAGGGCCGCGAAGAGAAAGAGCCTCGTCATTGCTACTTTGTTTACGAGTTATTGTACTTCATTCTGCCGCCTTAAGTAGTGAGAGACCTCACAATTCAAGAGTGGTAACTAATTCTGCAGTTCGGCAACAAAAGAGTTCACTACGCCGCAGACCGGCGCTGCTACATCTCTCGCCTCAACTTCCTCCCCATGATCAGGATCGAACCGGTGTTCTTCCTCTTCGGGCTCAACTGGTAGTTAATGAAACGCCGGCTTAACTACCAGGGTAAGGGCCCGGAATGAAATCTTTCTCTCCTCAAAACTATAAGACGTCTTTCAGTTTGCGCTTTACAGCTCGCCCGCAGAAGCCAAAAAGAGAACGTCATAACACCGTCAGATTCTTCCAGCGCTGACCGTTTCCTTTTCCCCAACAACTCCTTTCAACACAAGCAGGAATCTTTCTTCACTTCTCGCAAACGCCAATCGCGCAAATATTTACTTAAATGGGCTTCCTCTTCGCATCATGTACCGAAGCTAGTCTCCACCTCGGAGTACTGAGTACTTTAAGCAATGAGCACAGATAGACCGCAAGCCGCATCCACCAAATTGTGTATCCTGCTACCATCTGAATTCGCAGATCGATAGTAAGCCGCTTGATGGATGGCGGAGACTAACGAGTTGCTCAGTCCCAGCCGTTCCTCTAACATTTGAGCAACTCTCCTGGTTTTCCTGATTTGCAAGTCTTTCCCCAGGAACTTAGTATGCTGTTAACTGTTTGTTAGATTCGAATGGATGCGCTTTTAGCGAAGACCATGAGCCTCAGCGCAAAACAACACTTAGGGCGAAACATGACAAGGTTTCACCGCCATGATTTTGGAAATACGAATCTAGCATTCGGAGCTTATCATGCCTCACAAAACGTGGCTCGGCTCGTTTGGTCAATTCCGCTTCTGAGCACCGCCCAAGAGAGTTGCCCCGATCTTCAATGGGTCTCAGTGTTCCCAGTTGGGTCTTACTTGCACCTCATTTGGCTGGAGAGGCAAGCGGAACCGTGGGTCTGTTGGATGTTTACAGGTTGAGACGCTTTACGGATCTCCGCCCAGTACCCCAGACCATGAGAACCGAAGTCGATAGGCGAAAAGCAAATGCGGCCCACTATGGTTTGCATATCCGAACGTCTACTCAGAGCTCTCATGCTGGGTCAAGGAATAGAGCAACCCAATCTTCGGGAGATTAGATGAGCGTTTGCACTTCTCAGGACGGGTTATTACTGGCATAACTATGGTGGATTTGGGATGTTGATTTTGAAGTTGGTCACCGTTTTCACACTCCGATGGTTGCTTGAGATGTTCCTCGAAGTCCTATGGAGGTTCTGTTCTCCGTCTTTGAATTCAGTGAAGCTTATTGCTGCTGCATCTCATGGTCGGCAATGTTTTGTTGGATTCCAGGGCATTATAGTCAGTGATTGCAGATTTTACGACCCTGATGTCATGAGAAGGTTCTCTAAACCATCAAGCTGAGCCAAGCAAGATGCAGTCTTCTCAGGCACCATCGCCGCTATTTCTGCTCGGGCCCGCTCGCCCTGCCAAGAGTTTCAGCGTTCGCAAAACTCCCCCATGCGCCAAGTGCGCAAGCATTTTGGCGCACGCTTCGTTTCACCTCAACGTCATCCCTTGAACATCTCAAACTGCAACACCACACCATCTCTCAAAACCACACAACTAACAGTGCACAGATGTTTCACGGTGTATGAAGATTGCTCGCTCCTAAACATGTGGTTCTCAGAGAATTCACAGATTGCTGTTGGAGACTCAGTTCCGCAAACCCGTCAGAAACATGACCACTGGCAGGCCACACCGGGAGATCGAAAACCGACTTCTTTACGAACTGACTATGTCGAAATAGTACTGAGAGAACGCCCACTGAAAAAGGCCAGTCCTGTGAGTTCTGCCTAGGAAGTACTCCAACACGTAGCCGATAGGATCGCAACAATACTGTTTCGATTCTCGCTTGTCATGCCACGGCTCGACTACCGGAATTGTTTATATCCACCTAGTATCTAGCTGTTTCTCATGAGCTCACTTTATCAGTTGTAGAGCTCGTTGACCTTCGGCCTGTTCCAAGATTGAGGGATCTATGAGGCTGCCAACGCAAATTAGCTTGGTTTGGCGTCTTCAAACTCCTGGGCTGAATTTCGGTCGACAAGAGGCGTCCAAGCTGCCCATGTGGGAGTCTGCGGCTAGTTTATATGATCTTTGACCCCCAGTCTTTTGTTTGGGATTCTTGATCCTCGTCAAAAACCGTCCTCTACCCCTCGGTGGCAACTATTTTGCTCGACACCTCTATATCATTTACTTTTATATCTTCATCGTCTGGGACGTCGCGTTTCCCCTTTGCTTTTTCATGCTCAAAGTTCCTTTCTTACAATTGCCGATTCCTTTTTGAGAACACAGCCCGACTTCCGACTATAGCATATCGGTTTATAGCTGCATACTCTACCACTCGGGATCCTTTCATCTCTCTACAGCACTCATATCTTTCAACTCGACTTCTCTTCACGCATAGTTTCTGTCTGGCCGAGCTGCTTTGCGACGACGGACAACTTCTTTGCATCTTCTTTATTTTCTTCACATTGCTCTGCGAGCGACTATTAGTACTTTGCATAAGTTCAGGCTGGTTCACCTCTTACCATTCTTTTGGAACCGCAGTCGGCATCTCTCAAGCAGCTCATTATATCCACGGAACAGCACGCAATAACCGACTACAGCATCGAGGCCCGATTGTACGACTTGGGAGCACCTGGCCATCTGGACGGAAACAAATCAAGAAGAAAGGCAACGATAGACTCCAGAATACGATGCTTCGACATGGCATTCTAACAACCGCCATCTACCTGCTCCCACTCCTCACATCAGGAGTAGACGCCACTCTTCCAAATGGGTTCAATACGTCGATATCCAACTGGTTCTTCATTGGCGAACTTCCCGGCTCCCTCAACCTCTCTTCAGGCTGCGTCAAAGCCTATAGCACCTCTATCGACTGCGACTCCACCCTATTGATGTCGCCTAACATTCCATCCAAGCCTACGACTCTCGACAAGCTTTGCACACAGAGATGCGAAACTTCTCTCCTGAAGTATCAAAGAGATGTAGTAGCAGCTTGCGAGAAAGAGGACCTGGTTGGGAAAGGACTAGAAAGGACATGGTTGGGATCTCTTGTCAACTCAACAGCTTCAATACCGCTCTACTTTCGCCAATGTCTTCGCGATATGCAAGTCTCCCATGGCCTCTGATGCAGAACATTTGCTAACACTCTCCTAGAGAAACCAAGACTCTCTGCGAGCTCACTGCCCTTGACTACGAACTTGCCTGGGATGCTGCTTCCTCAGATGGTGCTTCGCGTCAAACGATTCAAGCCTTCTGTGCAGATACTTGCCTCACACAAAACGTCATCCTCAACGCCCCAACCGAAGCAAATCTCGAGGATCTCAACCGGATGTGTGGATCAACTTTGGGAATTGAGAGATTCCCGTTCGTTGAGAACATGGTTGACGCTGGGATTCTCAGCGAAGACCAACCCATTTTGACGATGAAGGACAGCAAGGAGTCAAGTACGGTTGGAGGTGAGGCGCCGAGCGCGACTACAAGTGCGGGGATGATGGGAAGTGATAGTGCGGCTGTAAGGATTGGTGGTATGGAATGGACCGCAGTTGCGACTGCTTTGCTTGTGATGAGCTTGGGGTGGTGATCGAGCGTTAATTTTATGTGGCGTGGTCGGTTTGGAGTGCCGGCGTTGCGATTCTCTACTTCTTTCTACTTTGGCCTTTACATTTCTGCCTTCATTCTTGTACATTCTTTGGTAACCCCGGTCGTTCTTTTTGTTTCCACTTTTTGGCAAAGGTTTTTTTGATCTAGTATCACAGCTTCTTTTACGTTCGGCATTCTTATTTCTAGTATATAATATGATCTGATCGCGCGTTTCCCTTTGTCAATGTCAGTCGAAGACCTATTGTCGGTTGATACAAGTGGAATAGATGACCAATAATTATGTGAGTACCATGGAGGAATACCGGGGGGGGGTCAAACAGTGACGCAACGGTTGCCGGCCTGTTACGATGTCATTTTTCAATCGTCACCACACAAAAGGTTTTGTAGACTGAAATGAAGGTGCAACAGTTGGTCAATTCAGAGTTATATTGTTCATCTGGCCACTCTAATGAACAGCTGAGTGAGGACTTTGGTGGGGAAACGTCGCCTTTTAGGTATTTTTCTGTTCAGCACAACAACTCCGCAAACATCATCGCGCAAACATCATCGCCGTTATCCACCCAAACATTTCCACAGCGTCACCATGCAAACAACCACAAGTTTCTCTACTTTCTTCGAAGCGTCAGCATGACGCAAGGTAAGCTCCTATCTTTCTCTGCATTTCTTCCTATGCTAACTGTTTGCTTTCCGGTAGCCACATATGTACATTCCCAATCCCGAGCGTTCCGAGCATGTTGAGAGCTCGAGAGCTTCGGAAAATTGCTGCGTAGCAGTAGACCGGCAACAACCGAAGCAACACTGCCAGTTTAGTGAAGTTTGTAGCCTCATAAACCAGTGCCGAAAAGAAGACCCGCTTACGAGGTCAAAAGACGTGTCTGAAGTTTGTGGATCTTTTTGGTTGGTAGAAATAACATGTCACTCGCACACTCGCCCTTCTACTGCTACGTTTTTTTGTGACTTGTCTCCCCTCATATCATTGCTAGTATTTTTCTAGCGACAGCGTTAATAGGAACTACAATTCCCAACCTGTTTATATTGCATCTATATTTATACCTGTTGGGCTCACAATTGAAACTGTTGATGAATCTGAATTCCGTGTAATTTAAAAAGTCGAAACTGTTGATCAATATACCTGGGCCGTCAACCGTTGCGTCACTATTACACCCCCCTCCCGTATTCCTCCATGGTATGGATAAGTATTTAATAGAATAACAACAAATAAGAAACAAGTGTCGACAGAATAAGACACCATTCTGCAGGTACTGGCAACAAGCAAGCCCGATTTGACATCTCTCTTGTTGAACTTGTCTGCAGGACATATATCCCGGAGCTCATTATACCATTACCATCCCGATGCCCAGGGCAGCAGCACAGGTAACTATGAGGCCAATAACTGGAGCAACGCCCTTAGGTGCAGTCGAGACATCGGGCTGCCACTGACAGGTTTCAGGCTGATCCCCCCACTTAACGCAGACCTTCTTGGATGGAAATGGTGGTGGCGGTGTTGGGGTCGGGATCATGTAAACCGAAGTGACAACGTTAACGTTCCCTTGCCTAGGCTTGAGTTGGCCGGCATTCTGGACCTGGGAATGCTCTTTATATTCTTGAGCTTCGTTTTCAAGGCCGGTAGCCCTCAGAAGGGTAGGCATATCCTCATTCATGGCGAGTGCCAAAGGTGAGAGCTGAAGGGCAGTGAATGTGAACGCCAAAATACAGGCAGCTCGGAGATGAATGAGCATTGGGAAGGTAAGAATGTCTGGTTTCGGGATGTGGAGTTGTGAAGAAGCTGAGATGTGCTAGAAAGCAATGGATCACCTATCCGTTGGTTCTCTTGACCCGTCGTTAAATATATCTAATTGGAATAGGGATGAAATATTGCTACTGCCATTCGTGGTGTACAAGAAAGCATGCGCTAGCATATGCCGCTCCGGACGAAGGTCGCGTACAAGCAATGTTCAAAAGAAAAGCTCCCATTTGTGTGGGATCTTCGCCAATTTTGGAGCCTTTCTTTTGAACACTGCTTGTATGAAGAAGAAACCATCCGAATTCAAGACTGAAACTAAACCCCTAGCATGCATCAAGCAGAGTGAGTGCTTCCGCTCACATCGAATCCACAAAGAATACAGATTTTGCAGCAGCTATCCGCCGCGCAATTACTTCCCTAAGAAGTAATTCAAGTACAAGGCCACAACAAGTGACCCAAATTTTGAACTTGGCTGAAGGCCCCATTGATCACAAGCGTTCGACTAACATCCAAAGAAAAGCAATCACGAGATGTTTCCAGAAAGTCACCGAGGAGCGGAACCAAACGTCCCCCGAGGAGCCACCACAAATACTAGTATCGGTTTCCTAAACGTTTAAACGAGCACCACAAGTTCTTTAGTGAACCATATAACCCGGCGAGTGTTTCTACATCCCCACATCATCAGAAAGCGTATAACACTCAATCAGAGTCATCCACGACACAGCTATACCTTCAATTACTCAACAACCAAGCAACACCAACCAAAACATACCTTTCTCTCAATGGACAACTCGAGGTCAATCTTTCAAACCAACTTGAGCTCTAGGCTCTTCCAGGGACTTAATAAGTCCGAAAGCCCGAAACCGAAACCCGTCCCGCAGTCAATCTTCGGACCTTTCAATGAAGACACCGTTCGCCCAATCGACGGGTTCAAAGTCGACTACACCTCTAGAATACCAGAATTGATAGCCCGCTTCAATGCCCGACGTGAAGCAGCCGCCCGCTCAGGATACTCACTTGGTGCTTCTGCCACTGATTGGGAATTCGGCATGGAGGACGGAGTCATCACAGCAGATGATGTTCGTGAGATATGTGAAGGCCCACTCACGAGCGCTTCCCGCTCGCGAGCAGGACATCAAATTCGCGACTGGGAATCCCAGTTGCGAGCAAGTCCCAGCCACGAATGGCTTGGCACCCCACCAAATTTCAGTGTCCCACTCACGAGCTTCTACTACTTTGCTGTTACTCTTTTATAATAGTTCTCCCTAAACAATGTCTATTGAATTAACTCGTGCCCCTCAAATGGCGGTCATTTGGCGGTCGTTTGGCCATCTGCCAAGGCGACGATGGCCCCGGCTTTTAAGCCAGAAAAAAAG
>ML119924.1:0-36050 GCA_003788565.2 Ascobolus immersus RN42 | reverse complement strand
GAATGCTACCAAACATACCGGTTTCATTGAGTTCAACACTGCCGATTCCCACGAGCGAAAGCACAATCCGTGCCATATAATTTACAACCCGAATGCTACCAAACATACCGGTTTCATTGAGTTCAACACTGCCGATTCCCACGAGCGAAACCACAATCCGTGCCTTTTAACTAGCTATGTTGGATCTGGTCAGCTTTTAGCACCGTTAAACCCATGCGCTAGGGGTAGCTTGGCCCATCTAGCAGCTTCGCAGGACTTCATGGGGTAACTAAAGTAGTTTAGGCTCAAGTTCACAAATCACTGTTATCCCTGGCGCTGTTATCTATCCCTGGCTCAAATTATTTTTTCTTGATGGAGGCATGGCGAAATTCCAAAGATGTCAACCAATGGCTCGTGGCCCGTTACGAGGAGGAACAGGCTTTACGCCAACAAATGGCCCTACCTGCCATAGCCACCAAGGTCAAGACTTTCGAGCGACCAGTCATTTACATATCTCGGGTTGCCACTAAACAGGAAGCGGCCTACGAGTCAACGGAACGAGAAATTGCAGCTTTGGTATGGGCTTTTCTACGACTCCGCCATTTGCTCGAAGGGGCAAAAGTAACAATCGTGACTGACAACCAACCGACGATTCGCGTCCTGGCCAGCTCCCCGTACACCACATACGCTACCCGTCTGGAGCGATTCAGGCACCTCTTGATGCCTTATCTCGACAACATCACGGTTGAGTACAAACCTGGGAAATTACATCATAACGTTGATCCGCTCTCCCGTGCGGAATGGGTCTCCGGCGCAGCTAAAGACCCACATGAAAAGCAGTCAGAAAATTCTCCACCACAACAAACTCTTCCCTTTACATCCACCTCGCTGGTGATGGCTTCGGAAGAACCGGTCCTTCTATACAGCGCCGACACCACACCTGAACTCTTTCTACTTTCTCACCATTCTTCGACATACCAAATGCCCCCTCCATCAGACTCCATGTCGGCACCATCTTTTGACGATTCGCAAGAAGAGTACCCCGAAGAAGGGCGTTACAACTCTTACCCGCCACCCCCACCTCCGGCACACACAGCCACCTCCACGACTATGGAGTTGACCGGCAACAACAACGAGATGTTGCTAAACGTCTTTCGCTCTTGCGCAGAAGCAATCAAGGCCGATCCAGCTTACGCTGAATTGCTCGCTCATACGGCTCAATCCCTGATTGCTCTTTCTACCGACAATTCTTATCGAATGGGCGGATTGGCTGTCAAAGGAGTCTACAATCATCCCTCGTCGATCAACCCCCAACACCGCCCACAAACACCACAATCAGTTACTTCATCCGTGGCTACATCACGTCCCATTTCTCACCACGCCGAACAAACTTCCCGATCTCTCTTTGACCGCATCGGTCCACTGCCAAACGCTCATCCAACCGGTCCGATTCGCCGTCACACACCAGAGCACGACCGTTACCAGCCATACCACAAACACCCTCACCGTCGCCGAGGTCAAGGAAAGAAGAAGCGTTCTTCCGACACCGGTTCCCAGTAAACTCGACGCGCCAAAACATCAGGGAGTCGCAGTTGACACTGGATCAGAAGGGATAAGGATATTGTTATGGGGGTCTGAAGGATAATGCAGGCTTGGTAGATAGTTACAGGATTAAGGATGGATATCGCTTTTTTCTTTTGTTGTGTTGTTTACGGATACGACGTCGGGTCGCCGTCTGGGAAGAGGGGGGGACTTGTCACGGGGTTACTAGGGAGTATCTAGTTTAGCGGGGCTTGGCAAAGAGGGAGGAAAACCTCCGAGCCGAAGACCCAGGAATATCATCATCTGTCTTCTTCTCATCTTTCTGTGCGTTCTTCGTGACCAGGCTTACAAGCGTTCCGGTAGAAATACGCACGTGACCCGGAGCACTATCTTATCACTGATCCGATCGAGCAATCTGGCATGGTCCTATGTACTTCCAATCGGAGGGCGGCCGGTGACGCAAGTTCTTTTCTTCCAACAACTTACCCCTCACGAAGCGGCAGACTCGAAACTCTGGGCCATCATACAAGCATCATAACTGCTAGTAAGTTCTTCATTCTAGTCTCTTACTGTAATCTAACTGTGTACTCAGCGAGGGCCGCACAATTTGAACAGGATCCCTTGTGTGCCACATCCACAGATACTTCAGCCTCGCGCCGCGCATGCACACACCTTTCCCGACGCCCACTTTGCATCATCTCCGCGTCTGCACCAGGTAGCAGCCGGTGGAAAGCCAGGTTTAGCTGCCCTCCTTGCTGAGCCGTGTTCTCGTCCGAGATTGAATCTCAAACGGAAGCAACGCACATGGAGAGTATGGCTGTTTGGCGCTCGTCGCGCTTGCTACGACTTTCCTGAAAGGGAGGAGAAAGAGTCCACCCCCTTCCATGGCTGCCTTTCCCGCTTGGTGCCGCGTATTGTACTCGTAGCATTGCATTGCGTGGGCGCTTCTCTCGAAACCACCAATTCGTACACCGAACAAAGGCAGATGCAAGGGTTGAAATTCATGGGCTTAACTCTCCGGCCGGTGAATGACTACTGGTAGCTATCGGAGACTATTAAAGAGTATGGCTATCGCCATTGAAAGAAACTGGGTGGTTTTGGTGGGACTCTCGACGATTCTTTGCTTGTGCCCGTTGCTTGTGCAATCATCGGGCTTTGAAACGACTCTGGCATGCATCACTGTCTGTCACAGAGACAGGACGAGAGGAAACCCGCGAGGCGTTTCTGCATGTTTTGTTGGTGGCTTGTGGCAGTAACGGCGTTTCCAACAGATGGATTTGCAACACATGTCGGCAATCACGCCCATGTCCACATGTGTGTGGACTGCGCCCGACGGTAGGCCGTAAGATCCCACCCTGTCTTCTCCATGAGGAAATCCTAACAGAAGGCACAGGTTTTGAAAGGGCATATGACACCGGCGACACGGTCACCCAAATTGCGTTTAACTGCGCGTGATGCCAGCTTATTTCGAAACGCACCCGACCCAAACTGTGGTTCAAATATCCGCCGTTTCGCCATTGCTCCTTCTAGAACGATGAGCAAGTATCCCAATCGATGGTAAAACAAGCGGTAAGACACGCTTAATGTCAACATCACAACCGCGGTTGGACTGGTGTCGCGTTACCGATGGTTGGGCTGTTGACGGCTTCAGCGTTGGTTGATGGTTGATGGTCTATCACACGATGGTAGAGGTTGGTCTTGAATATGAAGTGAGTAGACCCTGCTGCTTTAAGACTGTTTTGAGGAATGGATCGCAAGGTGGAATGGCAACATTCCTATGAGACTGGGGAATTGATTATTAGGACACTACAATTGGATTACTTCGAACTAAAAGCAGCAATCGAGAACAAATGAACGAGAAAAACAACAACCACGAATACGACAAAGCCAGGATGTGCCTGCTGGATACGATAAACCTGAAGGATGAAGGAAACAAAGCGAAAGGACCTTCGAGAAACCTGCAGAAACGACAAAAAACCACCAATGAACCTCAAACTCCGAAAGACTACGATGCAAAATATGAAGGAAAGCAAAACAGCGCAACTAGAAATGAAGACAGTTATGGATTGGCTCCATGTCGAGATGCGTATGCCCGGCTTTTCTCAATGTTCAACCACGTCTGTGCTTTGTCAGTATGAAGCTTCCTTCCTGAACTGTGTATTTCCTACCTTCGTAATTTCGTCTCTCACAGAGCACATATTAAGCTTGCCCTCACAGTAGCAGATTCCCTTTTGCTTCAGGACGCTTGACTCCCGGCACGCAGCAGTATGATATTGCGGTGGATTGAAAGCGAACTCTTCAGATACCATGTCGGCATCGTCGGTAATGATCATTTCCACCTGAGGACCCTCTTCGCCTGCCGCCAGCTCGCCGGTCTCAATGTTGACTAGGAATCTCACTATCCGAGTTTTTTCGACTCCAGGAACAATTCGATTGCCTCGAAGGGCTGCATTCTTTAGCTGCACTTCTGCGAAAACAGTTCGAGTTCTCCTATTGAATCCACGGAAAACTAGGGAGAATACTCTGCTTGCACCCAATTCCAGTTCGGTGTCCTCGGTCGTCTCAGTTCCATCGAAAGAAGGCGCATTTCCGGTTTCATTTTGCCAGTCACCAACACTTGTCCAGATTTCATTGCTCTACACATGATCATCAGTATCAAAGTATCGACCCGGGCCCAGGAGAGTTTAGGAGGGTGGCTTACCGTCTCTGGAAGAACAACATTGGACAAGGACAAGGACAAGGACAAGGAGGAGTTGGATGAAGACATGGCTGAGGAGAGAGTTTCGACGTATCGGACGGACGTGCGGAGATGGTGGAAACTCGGGAAAGTATGGGAACCTTGACCGATCGAGTATGAAGGGACTTGCTCAATGTAAAGGGTAGGTGGTAAGGGAAGAAGGTAAAGAGGAGGATGAATGTGTACTGGATATGTGGATAGAAGGGGATAGATATCCGTCGGAATCTGTCACTGAGGAGGATACTTCGGTTTGAAGAAGGAGAGGGCCTTTTATGAGATTTGTTCAGAGGATGGTGTCTAAGAAGGTAAGTGCTCTCTGCTTGATAGGTTCGAAGGAGGAGGAGAAGGTGGCTTTTAAGCTGTTTCCGTGAGCTCTCTTCAACATGCCGAAACGCTTTGATTGGGGCCCACGCCGAGCCTGTCTCTTTGGGCCTTTCATCGGCTCAGATTGGAATTCCCTGAGGGAAAATACCGATACAGGTGATTAGCAAACCCCACACTGAGTTGGAAGGTCCGGGACCCTATGCGCTGGTTTATGGTAGTGAGGCGGAAAATACAAATGACGATTCGGAATGAGTGCTGGGTCATGCTTTCGGGATACTGTAGCTGTCTTACAAACTCCTAGGTGCACTTTTCCGAGCTTTACTTACACACAAAAATACGAATTCACGATATAAACAAAATTTTGGTGTTCCATAATTCATCCGGTGGTTGGGTCCAGGCACCAAAAGTCAGGTACGACTTTATGCTGGGTGGATGGATACGTTACCAGGTATGCTTGTTGAACCACATGCAACTTGCTAATTACCCAACAAATCCAAACTGAAAGGGAAATTTGCATATTTGTTACAATTAATTGGCACTTACTACTCCCTCCGCACACATCAACGATGGTATCCCATTACGAATTCTGCAGCCTGCCATATCGCATCACAACTTTTTACGGAAATATTGAGGCGATTTGGACGTCACGGTGTTGGGATGAAAGCTTGCCAGTCAGTTTCGGGTTCCGATTGTGACTTAGCACTCACTCAATAGTGACTTTTTCGCTCATTTTTCCTTGGGGCTTCTCCTCCAATTGCGCCCATTTCAAAAAGCATCCGATCGCGGAACATATAGCAGCATTGAGGATGTGGGGAAGGCTATATACAGAGACCCGATAAGAAATTTTTCTACTAGAGCGACCAGATTCCGTTCCATAATAAACAGATGTCACTACAAACTTTATGGAGACCGCGCATCTGCCAGTATGATCGCCTAATTGTGAGAGGCCTGCATTTATGTGCCTGTTAAGCTGAATGCAAGGGCTCAATTGATTAACATGGCATAATTAAAGCAGTACTTGAAAACTTGCATTCGATGGTCTGTGTTTTGTAAATGTGGTGGGATGAAGAATTTCACGATGGGCTCATGTCCAGCTCCCACTTCATTGGTTGTAGGACACGTCAATGAAACACTGTGTTCTGGTCCTATTTACTTACCTCTTGTATACAAGTAGCTGCCAACATAAATAATTAAGTACTTACTTTACTTCTTCAAGTACTCGGTAAGTATCTTAATAGACTATCATAGATCTTTTATATCAAGACCGATCATAGTTCATATCAATGTTGCAGAGTACACTGCATACTTGCGACCATGTGTTTGTTGGCGACGGCGGTCCGGATTCTCGTTCCCAGATGTCTAGTCGCTGTCTGTGTTTCGTCCAGTTACGGGAGTATCGATAATCGCATCATCAGCCCCATCATTCGTGGTCCATATACATAGTTGGACCATATCGTATGCATGTCACCTTTGTCTCAACCTTCTTTAATAGTAGAACGTTGCAGGGGATGTTAGCAATTTGCGGCGCATTTGGCACAAACCAACTTCATGTTGAGTCCATCTACCCGTATCCCTGTACTCATATCGCACCTACACATTCTTAGAGCTTGGGTGTATAACAGTTGAGTGTGTATTGTTCGTACGTTCATACAGGCACACACCATGCAACTCGAGCTCAGCTTGAAGTATCCGGAGTGTCCATACAACATTGTACTGTCCTAAGGCATTCTCAAGGCCACACTTTATGAGGGAGCCTGTCGCTCAGGGATGTACTCGTATCGGTAGCGGAATAAGAGGCAGGGTTAGTTCTTTTCGGCAGCAAAGAGGTGGTGCCTTGTGCTAGCCAGTTTGCTCTGCTCGCCTCGATCATGATATTGCAATATTGCTTCTTCAATGATGCACGGATTGCGCTGATCCCCCACTGATACTTGCACATACAACCCTGGTTCCCAATCTTCAAGCAGACGTTCAGATTGCTTCTCGGTTCTCCTGTACATGTATGTACATACACACGCACAAGTATCATACATACTCGCAGTTGATCAGAACAATTCCCCTGACCAAAATCATGCACGGCTGCTTTTGCGCCCAACCGTATTCACAAGGTGCTCAAAACAGCAACATCATTGGCCCTGCCGATATTATTGGTGAGACTGACGGTATTTGCCTCAGCCTCATAAACACCGAGTTTGCAGAAGGCCGTGCTGGTTAATACTGTGGTGTTTCCTTTTCATGCTCCAAATAGGAGAGCCTGAAAAAACTTGAGAACATCGGCCTATGGTTCCTCAGCATATGCGCATTTAAGGCTGCTCAACTTGTTGCACCATAATGCATGCATGTAAGTACCCGTGCCGTCACCTCGAGCCCATTCACGTCGTCACAATATGAGTGGCTGAAGTATGTAGAGCATTCATCTCGATCTCTAGAGAAAACTGAGAGCCAGATCTGCCGGCACGAGAGCCGAGACGAATACTTGGGGTAATTCATGAATAATGAGTCTCTTCGCCGGACTTCGAACGGAAACACATGGCCAAAGCCGGGAGACGCTCCTGTGCGAGTATTCCACCGGACAATAAGTCAGTATCTTCGAGGCTTGTTATGCAACCTTCGTGAAATAGGCAATGGCTTCACTCCCTACTATGGTACAGAGGCAGAGGCTGCAAGCGCAACTGTAGTCTCATCCACGTCCCAGAATTTAGTGGGTCGGTAAATCCCATGAACGGAAAACCCCATCAAATCTTTCAAGAGGTTCGGTATTTGTAATTCGAACAGCCTCAGGCTGATCAGCTCTGTCGATCGTCCAGCGCTCAAGCAGTTGGACTGGCTAGATGCTTGCTCCTGGGCCGAGATGGGAAAGCGCAATTAACGACTGAAGGCCAAAAGCCAAGTCTGCTTGTAACGGTCAGTGCTGCACCGCCGCCATTGTTGCAATTAGAAGCGTCTGCGTACATACATAGTTCCCGTACCACTAATCTTCGTAGATGAAGCGTTCAGTTGGTCTCGGCTCCTTCCTGGAATGGGTTATATCTGCAAATCATTCCTATGTTCCTATCTAGGTTCTTCCAGACACAATCCGCAACATGGAGAATTACGAATCGGAGTATGTGCGCTCGTCGATGTAAGGGGAAACTTTATTCCGTCGAAGCTCCTGATATATATATGTATGACGAGGTGCAAGTTACGGCTGCTGTTGCAACATTAGCCCGTGTCCCGAGCCTAGCAGCAACGCACCCACGATTTGAAACCGAACAGGTGGAGAGTCCGGCTGAGAAAGCATAGGATTCAGTTGCCCCCATTAAGGTCAATCGAACACCGCGGCACCGTATGAGGATCGTCGGATGTAGTACCTTACCATGGATATTTATTTAGCATGGCCTTGTCTGCAGAAAATATCCAGGTTTCGCTCGAGCGTTATGGGTATACCGATAACTCCCCGGTTCGGATCTGGGGTACGTAAGTCACGCTCCTTGTTATAGCCCTATCCTGGCAAAATCCAAGTAAGGCCTTGCAATCAACTTGTGCACATGGTTGCGCAAGTAAAATGTCCGTAACCAGAGGTCGAGCCGGCCAACGTGAGCATCATGCTGCTTTTGAGCAACAACGATTTGGGTACCTGGTTGTCTTCTTTGCGTGGGTAATGAAACTTCTAGTCTGGACCTTGTCTGGATCCTTCCAACGTAACAGGAGAGGATTAGACCCATTGGGCGAGCAGCAAGTAGCCTGTGTGGCAAATTAGTATGCTTCTTTCTTTTGATATCATGACCGATCGCGTGGACAATAGAATAGACATACTTGTAATTGCCCATTTAATTCCAACATAATAGAATTGAAGCCCTGCGTTGTGTGTCTCCGCATTGTAAACTGAATATTCGGAAATAAATTAGAAAGACTTGACAAGGGTGGAGTTAAATGCACTACGAACCTTTACACGGGCGATCAATGAATTGTCATTTCAGGAAGCTTCTAACCGTGTCTGCTCCCGTATACGTACATACGGAAAGATCAGGGATGCATGACACCATGATGAATGATTCATTCGATGCCTAAATGCTGCTTTGAGAGGCCTCGGAGGTATTGTGGTACCCAGCAGCACTCCAACAAAGAACCTGCTGCGACTGTACTGAATGATTTCCACTGGGAACTCCGAATAAAGGCAAGCGTGGGACGTATACTCCGTGGATTACTTTGAACAGCCGCGTCTGAGACGAATTCGCCACTAAACTTGTGCAGATAGATCCAGTGTTATGATCCAAAGTATTTCGTACAACCGTTGCGACTTGACTTTTATGACTTTGTTATTATCTCTGCTGTGGAGCTCTTACGTGCTGTCTACTCTAATATCAGTGATGGAGGGTGCCTGCCTTTAGTTGCTTACCTTAAACACTATCCTTCAGCTGCAGCATCTTTTGGGAAGTCCATCACAGCCCTCCACGGCATAACCAACAGGAATCGGGAAATATGGGTGATAATTTGTGTGTAACGGGTTCATGCCAGCGTAGTTGCGGCTCAAAAACGGATTAAAAAGTGGGGGTGCTCAGTGTCTTCTTGCAAATGTATAATCACGATGGAGAGGTCGTGGATCGTAAACCGGGCCGGATAAGCTATCGTCATCGGCGAGTTGCGATCGTTGCTGCTTGAAGATGCTTCCGGAGCCCACAGCCAGTTATTGGAGAGGCGGGTAGCGTTGGTCTACACGAGCACAGCCTGCTTAATGACAGACGTGTGAAGCACAATCCGGAGCTTTCGAAACAGCCGTATCGAAGCCACACTTCCAAGTCGCCTCCCAGAGTTTCACAGTATAAATTCTTCCTGAAACGAGTCAAAACTTCGTAAGGCCAGCCATGCACATAGTCCAGTTATCAAATCCAAAGTTTCTTACTTCCGAATTTATATACCCCTGCCAGAGGTGTCCAGCGTTCGAGCGGATAGCTTACCGTCACGCTTCAATTGATTACGGCCACCATGTCGTCAGTACTCGAAAGCCAAGGTTCGTCTTGGAGTACAGTCTGAAGGTGCTGAAACCGGCTGTGAGAGCGCCTGTTTCGAGTAGGCCGCTACCTGATTCCGCCTAGTGTTACTGCGGGTGTCTGAACTTCAGTCTTGAACTTCGAAAGCTTCAGTCACGAGTCTGCGGATTTGGAGGGCCGAAGCCGACTCCGAGTCGAGGGGATAAGAGGAAGCGAGTATTCAAGTGACTTGTAAGTCGGCAGGTTGGGTATTTCTCGAGTCGTAATGGTAGAGTCGTAGCCATCAAGTGCTATGCTTTCCTGATGAGGTTGTCAGTTACTATCCACCTCACAGGTACAATCACTGGGCCATGGGACCGGCGGTCCAGACCTCACCAGCTGCCAGATCCAGATATCGTTCCGTAATCTCATCCTGTCCGCGTTTCAGAAGCATTGTAATTCCAAGCGAGCACGGAAGCGTAGGGGCGATGTCGTTTCTGTTCGAGTTTGGCGTTGCTTGAATTCGGAGAAGTTTGCAATGTGGCAAGAGCCGAATTTTAGAAGCTCGTCATATTTGGTACCACGTGACATGATTCACGATAATGCTACTAAGGTTCAGAAGCCAGCAGCCTCCTTTCCCGGTAATCAACTTCGGCCACCAGCATCTTCGTCACGAATTTCACTACAGCAACTTCCGGGCCATCTCGCCCCTGTAAGTTCGCAAGCCTCAATTTGTTCCTGGACACCAATCAGACCGAAAACGATTTCCTGCGATTTCAGAGTGCTGCTACCCGATCGAGTTTGTCAGTGCAGTTGCAGTCGGGCGCCAGGAAAGGAACCCTGCAGTACTGGGTGAAGCTGCTTCTAACCAAGCAAGGAATCTGGGAATAGTACTCGAATAAAGTGTGAAACTCATCACGAGCCTCACCGACTGTTACCGACAGAAGTAATGAAAAAATACTAGTGAGACACCGCAGTACTGACTCTCGGAAGCTTCCGTTCGCTGACCATTGTAGCACTCCATTTTGAACGACCTAAACAACCAGAGCTGCTGCAGCTGGATATAGCCCAGCGATGGATGTTGCTATGGTGCCGATAGAGACATCGGAATTCGAAACGGCCTGGTTGCCAACATCGCTTGGACGTGACACTAGACGCATTTCGGGACGGTTTCAAGGGAGGTCGCGACCTCGCTCAGCCTAACAGAGCTCAGGAAGTACGTATCATATCACAATACTCCAGTACTTAAATTATGCTTGTACAGATTACCCATGGTGTCAGTTGCGGGAGAAGCGGTTGGTAGTCTGCATACTGAAACTTCGGTGATCGTTCACTACCCCCCACGCGTGCACGCATTTAGCAATCCCACGCAGTTGAGCGACGACATAAATGTTCATGAGTTGCTTATTGTACATGGAACTCATCTCAGGCCAGGCCTAGGAATATGTACGAGCGAGTCTACCGGTGACGAATCCACGGAAGACCTTTTCTGTCTACCACTTGGAAGGGGATTCTCTCCCTAGAGTATGGCAGGCCGTGCGCTTGGCTGCCATGATTGTCTCAATGGCCCTAGAAAGAGGCACGACAGAGCAAAGATATCGAGATGGGAAGTGGCTACATATTTTTGCTTGACCATCTACGTTCAGGAACTAGAATGTACCTCCTTAACCTGTGGCAGCGTCTGGCGGCTCCAACTTCTCGAAATCCGAAACGGAACCTTCCCGGACACACATCCATGATCCACCAGCTCTGGTCATCTATGCTTTCACGACCCTATGTATGTGCTTACGCCCAACCTCGCAACCTTTCAATCTGTCTAGAGTTTGGATAGAATCATAGGAGAACCTACATGTGGTGGGTGGGCCTGCAGCCTGGGAAAGGTACATACTAAGTAACTTCTCATACCGCTGATCGGGAAGCTGCATGTTCTGGTGCAGAACTAATGACGGGAGAACTTCGATGAACCATTGACCTATCATCTGAAGCATTGTCTAAGGAAATGCCTTCCGGCTTTGTGGGGTAGCCGGTTTTATTACAAGTGGATTGTTGATAACGATTGTGCTTGCGCATGCTTTTATTCTACATGAAGTACTTCTTTACAGATTCTTGGGTATTCTTCTCATGCTAATTTATTCTAGGCAATCTCTCAAAGGTGAATAGTTTCTGTTCCAGCGGATGAATACCCCCCACATTTGACCTCCGTCCATGTGCGTTCAGGCGAGCATCATCCTACCCGGTTTACCAATCACGCGGAGAAGTACGTCTCACAACAGAAAGTCATACGCCATGATATCACCCATCAACTGGCTCCAAAACTATTTGGGTCCAGATTCCCACCGGTTACGGGATTTCGTTTCCGAGTCGATACAGAACATTCCTTCCGCATTCTATCTCATTAAAGATAAATGCTCCGCAACATATCTTCGAGAAGACGGAGGAATTGATGTTGCGTACGGACTCAAACTGCGGAGAAATGTATGTGGCTTGCCATGGGCACTCAGTTCAATTTGGACAATCTTGTCTGCGGATGCGACTGAACGTAAGCGATGAGAAGCCTAGCATGATTAAGCATGCCGCACAAGGGCAACGGCTTATGCTTAATATCCAGATCTTATGCATGAAGGCCTCATCGTATTGCGCAAAAGAGCTTCAGAGCCTTTATAAAGCTGGAGCCATGGAACTGGAACATCTTTGACTCTCTCTATAGTAACCATGCATCATCTCCCCCCTTTCTTCTAGACTTGAGAAGTCATTCTCTGATCGAAGCAGGATCTCGCGCAGGATCATTTTTATGATGTTTTGATAAATCTCTGAGCTGTAGCCAGCCACGGACGGGATCAGCTCGTATGCCAACTTGCTGCCAAATTCTGCGGAATCATCTGTCAGTGCTTCCCATGAGCGTGACGTACTCCGGCATTATAATATTACCATGCAGATCAAACTTCTTCGAGTTAGGTTGATAGTCCGGAAGGTAAGATATATGTGAAGGGAAAGCCCTGCTAATGGAACTTCTAGCAACCTCACAACCTAAGGCTCTTCGCCTGTGAGCTGATATCTTGACATAGGTGATGCTCAAGTTTTGCAATTAATTAATTAACTACTCTACATTCACTAGCCTTTACTCACATACTTTCGGGTTCTCAATCCGATCAGACAGAGGTCTTGTAACATAACAGTGATAAGATCTGAAGGTTCCGGGGATTGAATTAGGGACCTCTTAATAGCTTGTAAGCTTAGCTTGTGAGATCTCGGGAGTGAGAGATCATGATGCCTGCACTGCTAATATCGCTACGGTACGCACCCATCTCCTGCCCAAGCGATGTAGTCAGATAATAATTTAGGTATGCCGATTCTAATCGCTACTTCCGTTCAACATGGCGTTAATTACGTTGCCGTCCGCGCTAAAGAATCATTGATGAGGCACGACCCGCTGTAGCGAAGGTTGGGATTTAGCTGCACCAGAAAAGGCTATGCTGTATCGGGAAGTTTCCCATTCGCAACACCATCGTGAGATTCCATACTTACCGATCTAATATATGCTAGAGATTTCCGATTCCTGCAGATATAGCAATATAGCGGCTTGCTTTCTGGCGCTCGTCCTTGCTCCAGAGTTCGATTCTTAGGTCCATTAATTAAACACCTCCATGCGATTCTGTCGCTGTTTCCACAGCAAACAAAGAACAGAGAATTCCACATTCCACAGCCTTCTAGAGAAGATATCAAAACTTTTCAACCCCTCTATGCACCCCCTAGAGGGCCCAACTAACAATATTTAACTCTCGGCCATCCCACAATCCCCCGTCTCCTCTTTACTCTCGGCAACATCGGCACGCATCACCATAAATTCGAATTTCGCAGTCACAATGTCGTCCACTAATCCTTCCCATCTCTGCAACGCAGCAGGCATCCCCTCCACTCGCTCTTTCAAAGCATCCACTGTTTGCAAGGTTTCCTTGCCTTCTCCTCCCAGCGAAAACTCCGAAAACGACTGGACCACCACCTCCGGCTCCGACGAAGAAAAGAGCACCGTCAAGGTCAAGGAAAAGACCAAGCACAAGTCCAAGGCCGTCAAGAAGATGGCTCCACCAAAGAAGAAGGTTCCAAAGATGAGCCAGGCTGCCCGCAAGAAGGCCGCAAAGGAGAAGCAGGCGCAGGAGGAGGCCGAAGCTACTGCTAAGGCTGCTGCTGAAGAGGCTGAAGTTCACCCTGTCTTTTGCTTTGACAAGGAGAAGAGTTTCGTCACGATGGCGAAGAGTTATGAGAAGACCATTGTTGACCAAACTTTGGCGACCTTCTCTCAGGATGAGAGTAAGGATCCCGAGATGGATACTTTTGGGTGAGTCTACTTCCTTCCTTCTGTCTATTCCTTGGTTGCTTTTGTCGCCCTGTCGTTCCTACTCTCTTGATGCATTATTCCTTTTCCTTCATTCTTCTCTCCTCTGCCATTGGTCATTTACCTTGTTTGCAAACACTTTGAGGCTGCATCATCCACTCAGCCCATAACTAACAATCAACTAGGAAGCCCATAGACTATCTCTCCGTCGGCTATCAGCCAACCGGTCTGGAAGCCCTCATGGTCCTCCAACATACCCACGGCTGGGTCCAACGCCATCTCTCTTCCTCTCCATCCATCAAGCTCCTCTTCGTTCAATACGCCCAAACCCTCCTCAACCACCAACCCAAGCACTGGGCCTACATCATCACCACCTTCCGTGGTCTCGTCTTTGACGGCGACGAGATCCTCCACACCTTTGTCGGGAACCAGGCCCTCCTCAATGCCATCTCCGAGCCCGGCCAAAAGCTCATCACCACCTTGGAGCGTGACAACTCCGAGATCCGCATCTACCTTGAGAAGTGTGCCGAGCGTCTTTGGTGGTGGTGTGTCGAGATGGGTAGCGTCATTCTTCCTTGCAAGTGGCGCCCAGAAGGTCGGACCGTCTTTGCCGAAGGGCTCGGCCACCTCCTCAACAGCTTCTGGTGGAAGCTCCTGCAACTCCAGCCGGAGTTCAGGGGGACGTTGAGGGAGCTCTTCGACATTGGCGGGTTGATTGACGAGGTGTGGGCGGAGAAGAAGAAGAAGGAGTCGTTTGCCGGGATTCCTGGCGTTCAGACCATCTCTGTCCCGGAGCCAGTCGCTGCCACCACCACCACCAACGAGCCTTGCACTCCACCAGGGTCTCCTCCACTCTCTTCTTCTTCTCCTCTTTCTTCTTCTCCTCCCCCTCCACCACCACCGCCACCACCACCCTCATCAGCATCAGCATCATCATCTTCACCATCACCACCACCATCACCACCACCAGAGGCCCCTCCCTTGCCACTCCCAGAGAAGGAGGCGGGAGAACTCTCTCTCGCCGAAATCGAAGCCGAAGTATTCGCGGTGTTCGATGAGCTCGAGGCCGCGACATGCCCTTGCAAGCTGTGCCAAACGATGTACCTATTGGACATCGAAATGGAAGAGGAGAAGCTCAAGAGGATGCACGAGGGCAACCCCATGACGGAGGAGGAGGCAAAAGAGAAGGAGTTCTTGGATGAGATGGTGGCTGTGATTTTTAAGGAGAAGATTGCTTTTGCAAGAGGAGAGTGTGTTGGCGAGAATGATGATGCTGGGTGGTAGAACGTGGAGGTTGGAGACGTTTATAAAGAGAAGGAGAAATAGCGGTTTGAGTTTGCAAGTCGTGGACAGGTTATCGCTCTGTGGAAGGCTTGTTACTTTCTTTGCTTTTATTTCTTGCAGATTATCTACTTCACTATTAGTATAGTAATGTTGTTTCTTCTATATGGGATTACCATGTTATTTCCGCTAAAGGCCTATGAACCAAATCTGCATCTCAAAGCAGAGTCGCTCCTAGGAGTGTCGAATCCTTGTGTGCGAAACTCATACTATAGTCCGAGTCATTGACATCTGACCAACTCAAGTAGACTTCTTCCCCTTTCTCTTCTTTCTCCTCTGTTTTGCTTTCCGTCTAATCGGCGACCTGTTTCCACCCTCAGCGAACCCTCGCACTGCCTTCTGCGGGTCTTTCCGGCTTCCATCCTTTTTTTGTAGCTTTTTAGCCAGACCGAGGTCATGTACTGCGTCCTCTTCAAGCGTTGAATTTGAAGTCTTTAGAGCTTCCGAAATCTTCACGAAGTCCCAGCCTTTGAGCAAATCAACAATCTGCAGGGCGAGTTGTTTTGCATCCTCATGGTTTTCGGCACGAGAAATATAGGAACCGGCATCGCGGAGCAACGTATCCTTGAACGTGAAATCTTTAATCCGAAGTGCCAGTGTCTTCGGCTGGAAGGCCGCTTCCAGAAGTGTAATGATGTATTTCCAGATGGAAACTGCTTTGAATTCGCCAAACCTCGCGATCTCCCAAGGTTTACGCCTTTCGGGATCGTTACGGGCAGCCATTAGCTGGTCAAAGTGATATGGGAAACTTGTGTCCTCAATCGCATATGCCACATGGTGCCGTATAAAGGCCATGCGTTTGTTAGCTTTATCGTTGCCGAATATGCTCCAATGCACTTGCAACATCTCCAGCTGTCTTCTGGCAAGAAGCGAATAGTCGTCATGTTCAACTGCCATGTCCCACTCGTCTGCTGTGATAAAGGGATAAATTCCACGACGAGGGAAGGTACATAATCTTTCCGGAGCGAGTAGCTCTTTAATATCGTAATACAGCGGATTTGAACGGGAAATGGGTTGGTTAAATAAGATCTGACCCAGAGCATACGTGACGAATTCAGCATGCATTCCGCGAACAGCGGATTTCAATGCATCCTTCCATAATTCAAACTTTTCCTCTAACCCTGCTGCTACCAGCATCCTTGCACAACCCACATGCAGTGAACTTAGCAAGTTGGGCCGACTGTACGGGGTAAGGCACCCATGAAGGATCACCATCATATTCAGATCTTTGAGTTCTTTCCCTCGAAGCCACAATGGCATAAGGCAGTTCTTAGGACCATAATCTTTAGAAATCATGAGACGATAGCATCCGGCTAGGATCGCCTTGATCACTTCGTCCTCGCTCGATAAAAGATACTCGAGTGAAGCCCGTGCATCTGCTTCGTTTATAAAGCCTCCCATCTCCTGGAGCCAGCAAAACATATCGCAGACAGCCCAAATCAATGCAGCTACGATCTGTGCCGAAATTTTAAAGTAATGAAGTGGACGAAAGCCCCAGGAATCTTTCGAGACTCGTATGGCGGTTGTATAGAGGGACTCCCACACCCGAAGGAATTGCTTGATGTAAATCGGCCCGCCTAGAATAATGCGGCGAACCCCAGCATTTATTAAGCCCATAGGGTTCAGAATGGTAGACGAAGGCTCCCACCCAGCGTCTTCCGACCAGTACGTTACCCCAAGTGCCAAATTTGACGCCAGGTAATCCCGAAAGTAAGACTTCCCATGGGTGAGCGGATTGTAGAGTTTGCGAATGTGGTGGGAGGTACCAGCGAGAGAGTGAAATGGTGATGGCGCTGGTTCGGGGTAGATGTAACTCTCTAGAAGAAGTTCGTCGTTCTCAAGTTGAGCTTCAGGCTGATCGTCCCAAAAGTATGAGCCGATGATGAGATGTATCTCGAGGGGTAGAGTAGCAAAGGTCGGCATCGAGGAGTTGTCTGAGCGGTAGATTCTAGTGAGGATCAGTACATTGGTCAACGGTAAGGAAATGAAATAGTTGAGTTGTAACTGGTTGAGAAGGAGGGTTAAGAGTGTTGTTTAGGAAGTTATCATGAGGAGCGAGGTGATCTGTTACTCGCCTAAGTAATTTTCAAACATGGAGACGTGTCATCTCATCATGTGCGTTGCACGGGTACTGGCCCATACCGTGAGGAGTAGCCAATTTCTCACATAATCGCGGAGTTCCATCATCGATAACATGTAACCGAGGCGCATTGCTACCGGCCACCACCCGTGCACGTGCACCACCAACTTGAAATATGCAGCTTGAATTGAGACGAGCAGAATTTAAGTAAGTATCCTTCCGTCCACAACTTGGTGCTTAATCTCACGAGCGCCAACATCAGTACTGGGTATCTCGACCTATTTTCAAAGTTGCTGCCTCCACTGGCCTGCTCCGGTCCAATTTGTGGACCGCCGGATATTTCTGCCTTCCTTTTCAAATCACCCCGCTTTCACCTTCCACAATGGGTGCATTCCTTTTCCCTTTGTCCCCATCAATCCAACAACAAACCATCTCAACCGCTTCCCTCTGCATCATCCCGCAACCTTTCCTCCGGAGATCAGCGTATCACAACATAAGGGAGAAGGGCTCAACATTGAAGGATCGTGTAATTGCAGACTCGGAGTCGAGTCTGACTGAGATTTTTGTAAGTTTAATCCATTTCGTGGTGCTCTTGCAGTATGTACGGCATCTCGGATCCCACTGACACTCATCGAACAGAAAATAAAACAGGAATCAAACTCCGAAAAGGCTGCTTACGTAGCGTCATCAGTTCAAAGAAAGCAGAATGGCACCGACTCCGTCTGACTGCAACTCGGCCCCGTCTCCTCTGAATGATTCCGGTCCCACAACATCTCATGCAAACCCCTTCTGGCACGACTTTGACGAGATAGTCCGAGCCACCTGGTACAACGGTATCCCTTTCGTCTCCGAGTCCGTTCATGAAAGAGTCATCGCTCACTTCTCGAGCTATCCACTGGAACTCATCGACCCAAAGAGAGCTGGCACCGCCCTATACCGCGACTGGTTCATCGCCACCTATGAGACGCTACTCGAAAGTTCCTACCATGCGACTGGTTACTCTTACGCACCCGTCTTTCGACCCGTCATCGAGGAACACATACTGTTCTATATCAATCACCTCTTTCCGTACTTTCTCACCATCGATTGGCCCTACAAATCACCTGGAAGAACGACAAGGGATCCGAGATATGCTTATTGGCTGCTGATTGACAATCTCGGGAACCACAATGATGATGGGGCGGAAATTGCAGTTCCGCAGCGATACAAAGCACGATTGATGAGGAACGAGCAGGTAAAGCTGCTGGAGGCTGTCATGAGAAGCTTACACAAGCAATTGAGGTTTATCTTGGAGGTCAAGACGGATAATGAGGAGTTGAGGATTACGGAACTTGGGAGAGCTTGCTTGCGGGCTGATAATTCAGTGGAGAAATTCCTCGGGTCAGCCAACCTACGATCGGAGAGATTGGAGGTACTGCTCGTGAGGTATCTTGAGCAAGAAGATGTCAACTGGGAGGTGGTTAGAAGACTCGATCAAGCACAGCGGAAGAAGGAAGAAGAGAATGAGGAGTGGAGGGAAAGGCTGGATTGTTCGCACTTCTTTGATCCAAACCACCATTGGAGCGACTATGATTCGGAGGACGATTGAAGCAAAAACTGATTGCAGGATCCATGTCGGACAATGTTCAGATAGTGAACGAATGATTGTTCATGATCATCAAGTTTGCTATGCCAAAGATCAGTCTTAACCTCTAGAGCTCACCTTGTCCTATGTATGCTTTGCTATTCGGATCTCGCCTCATCTGACTGCATACTTCCTGCATGATCTGAGCACAGGCGCATCATGGCCAATGACAGCAGCCTTTCCCCGCGACTAGTCCTCCTGACCTACCAGAGCGGGTTTCTTGAGTACGAGTGGAACCCCTCACCTGCAGCGACTTCCCTACAGAAGAACGAAAGCACCGACTGCTCTGGTTCCTTGCTAGCCAACTTCAAAATCTGCTAGGGAGGCGTGCTCGATCTAACTACACTGCTTTCCAATCCTCCAACTACATAATATCGGATCCTTCTAAGCTCTAATTCACCACAGTGAGGATCTGTGAAAAGGATTCCCCGAGTTGACGGCAAGTACAGACTGGTTCAGGTGTGAAAACAGAGGCTGACCCGTAGTAGGTTGGATCGTACGGTCATAGATCTTGCTAGTTACAGTATGTCGGCGACAAAACCAAGCTGTCGACTGGAGTGCACCAACCCGACTCATGTTATCTTTGAGCCTACTCAAGACTCCTTGTTCGCCTTTCTGATTCAAATCTGACTATGCTAACATTGTTTAGCTGGTTCTTCCTAATCACGACGAGCTGCTCCCAAGGGCTTACTTACTACAAGCGGAAACTTCGCTGCGTGAGATGCTTCGACAACGACGGCGGAAAGCAGGCGGATTTGGATTCGAAAATCGAGACCTTCATTCAGAAATTCCAAGGCACACCAGAGTTGAACCTAGTCGGAGATCTACTGAAACATGATATCCCGCTCGTTTCCAGCTCGGTCCATCAGATGGCACTGGCCCACTTCTCAACATACCCTCTTGACACTTTAGTAGTGGAAACAACCATTCGAGACCCCCGCAGTCTATTCTTCAACGCCTATACGACTCTTTTACTCGGCAAGTCTGGTCCTCAACGAATGGGGGACTTTGCTTATCCACCTCCTTTCTACCAGATTCTGGAGGAGTACGTGGTCCTCTACATCCAGCATGTCTACCCGTACTTTCAACGCTTAGGATGGCCTGATGATGCAGAATGGCCCAGAAATGGCCCATCACTACGTGATCCTCGCTCCGCTCTACATGAAACGTTTAGTTTTCTTGGAGCACTACATATCGAAGAAGTAGTGGTTGCGCCTCGGTGGAAACATGGCATGCTCCGTGAGCGGCAAATCAAACTGATTGAACTAGTTCTTCGAAACTTTCTAGAACAGCTACGTGCAATCCTAGAAGTGAGTATCGGTAATGAGAACTTGCGGCTCGTGGAATTCGGAAGGGTATGCCTTCTCGCGGGGCTTTCTATCAGCTCGTTCTTTGGATCTCCGAGGTTGAGATCGGAAAGGCTTGAGGTTTTGTTGCTGAGATATCTGGATGAGAAGGATGTTAACTGGGAGGTTGTTCGAGGTCTTGATAAGGCCCAGAGGGACTTTGAGGGGCGGAGTGGGGAGTGGGAGAGGGAGCTTGGGGGCTGGAGACTGGTTGCTCTGCCGATCAACGGAAGCGACAGTTCTGATGCTGGAACTCGCAAAAATATGGAATGATAAAGTCCTGTGTCTACAATACGAGCAGCGCTGGTATTATTATTACTCGGTGGTCTCGACTACTGTTGACAAGTTTCATTCATTCGTGAAAGCCAATGATGGACAGCAGGTCATGTGGTCTGCACGACATGAGCTGCATGACGAAGTGCGGCTGATTATGAAGCAGGCATGTTGTGAACCCCGCATCTTCAGATGTCAGCTTCCACATCCATCGTCAATTTGTCCACCATGGAAGCCCTTGAGCCTTCCAAAGATCAGTTTGAGGCGGACAACGCCGATAATGAGAGTGTTGGTCGGCCTTCGTAAGTCGAGTCCAAATGCGCCCTGCCGTTTTGCTAAAAGTGATTAGCTCCTTTGACCTCACCATGCTTGATGGGACCCAAGATGGTGTCGATATCGTCACGGATACGGAGAGAAATCGTTTGCTCAGTCCAATGAAGAATAGCTTTCCCGCCGCAGCCCGAGTTACCGACGAAGATTTCCTGAGCGAAAGCTTGGAAGACACTCCCAAAGACCCTGGGGAGTACCGTGACGATCTCATGAGTTTCATGGATACTCCCTTCATGCGATTTTTGGTCTATTTCAGAGAGTATGAATGGCGGCAAGTTTGGGAAGAACCTGTTCTATTCGTTTCACGCTCGGTACATGAGGAGCTCATGGCCTTCTTTATCGCCAACACACCGGACCCAATATTCGTACGGCCTATATTGGACTTCAACAGCTCCTTATTCAATTTGTTCCACCTGTATACCACGATGCTTCCCAACAATCCTAATGCTCATGTGTATCCGCTTTACTCATATCCACCTCCCCTCAGGCAGGTCATTGAAGAATGCCTTCTATTTTACCAGCATACGCTCCATCCATACTTTGGCGAGGAAGAATCGTGGGAAACAAGTGAAGGACTTTGTGGGCTAACTTATGGGCGGATTATGTCAAAATATGTCGACATGCTTTACAGACTCGGGTCATTGAAGAGTCAAGAATCCATTATAAGTGAGCGGTGGGCAGCTGGTCTATTGCGAAACTCACAAGTCGAAATACTGCAGATCATTTTGCGAATGCTGTTAAAGCAGATATCAGCAATACTGGCGATTTCAGGCATTGATGAGACGGTTAGACTCGACAGGCTTACTTCAGTATGCACTCAAACTGATGACTATTTTATGAAATGCTTCATCGTTTCACGACGGTTTCGTTCTGAACGACTTGAGGTTCTGCTTCTGAAGTATCTCGCTGAGGAGAACGTCAACTGGGATGTTGTCGAAGGCTTGGAAGAAGCGCAGCGAGTGTATGAAACCGATGAAAGGACAGAGGAAGATTATATCTATCGACCACCGATGTACCGGTACTTACAGTAGGTCCGATGTTGTGACTGATGATTTGCAAATCTGAATCTCTTGTTACATATTCGGATCGTTTAGAAGGGAGTAGGATGGCATCTTTGTCGAAGCAGGGTATTTCTGCTCACACTGGATTAATTGAAGGAATATGATGGATGACAGGCCCGGGGTGTGGATGATGTTTGAAGTTGGCTCTGTTGGCCATCGGTTGGGATTGGTTTTGAAGTCCGTTATGTAGCTATTGAGCTGGTTTCCTATTCACCGTTAGTGGCATTGACTGGTCATCTTGTTTAATCTCACCATGTGGATTGTCCCTTTACATTGATGGCTCGTGGGTCAGTTGAACTTGAACTTGTCATCTAATAAACTTAAGTATAAACTGGGATGCATGGAAGGAACCTCGGCGACGGTTCGTTTCTCAAACGCATGACGATGGATGGCATCCGGTAAAAAGGATTGGGGCTATAGGCCAGTTAAACAATGTGTAATAAGTACTTAGTAAGCTAGGGCAACAATTAAACTCAATTCAACAAAGACAACCCATACCAGACCATGGTATGGACGTTCGTTTGCAGTCTCATCCATTGCCGCAAGTAACTGCCGCTTTCGGCCTAGCCACCCTCGTAGGCGTGTGTAACCTGATGGTGCGACGGTAACGCCCAACCCAAAACATCAGCGGGCTCACCATCACCATCACCGCAACAAAAACAACAGAAGGCCGTCTTCCGCTCCCTCAAATCTTCACAATATCTCCACAATGGACTCTGCCAGCGCCCATACGCCGCCCTACAAAGCCCAGCCCAACTTTTGCTTCAAACTGGTGGAATCTGCCACTCCAGAACAGCTCGCAGAGGCTAGGAAACAACTGCTGCTCCGAGGACTTGCGACGAATTCTTCCCCAATCGGCACGACACAAACGGCCTCCTCGACGACGACGAGTTTATCGCAGCAGCATCATCACCAGAGCCATCACCATATCCACAGTCAAACCCACAGTCACAGCCTATCCCAATCGCCAACACCCTCAACACCAATTGCTCCCACCTCCACCGTCCTCCTCTCCAGATCTCTCCCGCCGACTCACCCATCACCGCCAACTTCCCAGGCCCATCCCAACTCTCACACTCCCACCACCTCACCCACCCTCCCAACCCAAACGCCCCACCTCTCTCCCACCTCCCTCAAACGCCTCCACGACTCCAACCCACACCTCTCCCCCACCACCACCACCACCTCCTCCCAATTCACCGACCCCACAGCCTTCCTCTTCCCCACCCCCGACCTCAAACGCCCCGCCCCCGATGACCCCTCAACAACCCCCTCCTTCCCCCCCGGCCGCCCGCGCAAAAAGCCCCGCACCCCAACCACCACGCCCCCCTCCATCCCAATCTCCCAACCCTACACCGCCCCCACCATCCTCTCCCCCCACAAGCTCCTCGAAGACGCCCAAAAGCTTCTCATGGAGCGCCAAGCGCGCCTCCTCCGCCTCGAGTCCGAAAACAAGCGTCTCCTCGAAACCCACCGCACCGAGATGGAGCGCATGCGCAATAGCTACGAACGGCGGCTGCACATGGCCAAGGAAGCGCACGATGAGGAGGTTGCGGGATTGAATGCAAAGATTAGTTTGTTGGAGGAGGTGGGGTTGCAGAAGGAGGTGGCGTATCGGGAGAAGGAGAAGTTGGCGGATGATTTGAAGGAGGTGGTGGAGGGGTTGAGGAGTGAACGGAGTGGGAAGGGTGAAGAGGGGTGGAAGGAGAGGTTTTTGGAGAGTGAAAAAGAGGGAGACGCATTACGGGAGAGGTTGGCGAGGGTGGAGGCACGGGCAGCAGTGGTGGGAGGGAGGGTAGGCGGCGTGTTGGAGAGGTGGAGGGGGGAGGTGGAGAGGTTGGGGAGGGGGGTGGAGGAGGAGGTTAGGGGGTTGATTGGTGAGTCTTGAGTGTCTTTTTCTGGTGTGGTCAAGTGGGTGGACGGTTTGGCTGTTGGGGGATTGTTTGGGTTGGATGGTGGCTAATTGGTGGTGTAGAATCGACGGGTGGTTTGGGCTATGGACTCTCGTGAGGAGGGCTGGCTGGATCAGCGGGAAGAGGAGTTGGTTACTCGGTTCAGGATAGGCACCATACACTCTCCGCCAAAGCAAGACTGCCTCGAAATCTACACCATACCCACCATTGTTGACGACTCACCTCATCGGTCGCCCTCAATCATCATCACCAACACCCCAACACCACAACCAACGACCATCACACTCACCCAACCCTTCGACTTCTCAGAACCCGCTTCCCTTACTGCTACTCACCTGCCAAAGTGCTAGACCCATGGTTGGAGTTCCATTTATCCCTTGTATCTATATGTCCATCATATTCCTCATTCCTTGCTATATTTACTGCGTTAATAGTCCCTTCTGTTTTCCTTTCTGTTTTTTTTTTCTTGTGCATATCTTAGCGGGCATTTCAGTACTGGTATATTCAGTTTAATATCGGAGTAGGTCGGGTAATAGAGGATAATGGAGTTCTTAGTTTTGCCTGTTCATGTTTGTTGTTTTGTCTGTTTTTCGACTTAAATTGTGCTGGATGGGGTCTAAATTGCCTTTCGTCTTTCTGACCCTGATTTCTTGAACGTGGTTTGAAATTGTATGTTATGTGGTTTGATATGGTACCATGATCACTGCAACTGGACACTGGGAAGGTACTGGATGGTGATCTTTCCTGTACACCGCCTGTTCCTTTTTGTACCGGATAAATAAAACAGTAAGGGAGCAAAGAATATCAATTGGCGAGTTGGCTGAGTGGTCTAAAGCGATAGACTCGAAATCTATTATCTTCGGATGCGCAGGTTCGAATCCTGCACTCGTCGGTGGGCTCTTTCTTTTGCTTCTCACTCTTCTTCTGCTGGTCCCCAAGTTCCTACCTAGCCTTGCCTCCCGTTACCGAGCGCTTTACATTTTTCCCTCGCCACCATGCAAACAATTGAGAAGCTTGGACCATCTTTACACTCATGTTGTATTTGTGCATTATAAGCAATATTCATAACAAGCGTCCTTAGTTTAGGGGTCAGGCATTCAGTGTCTGGCGAGCCCACATCAGCGATATTCAGACCGAATCGAAATTGCAACAAACCCCGGTTCGATTCGTGGCGGATAGCTGAGGCGAGGGACACCTTTTTGCGTGCGTTTTGAAGCGTTTTGTCTGAGAGACTGCCAAGAGTTTATCGAGCGGTGTTGGGTTTTGTGGGCTCTCGAGGTTTGAGTTGAGAATAAAAGATGGGGGTATGGAGGGGATGGAAATGATATGGAGTTTCCCAAACTCTGGGGAGTGGACTGGATCGTTGAATGAAATCGATATGCTCTTGACCTGCTTCGTTGTCCTCTGTTGATTTCAGGAATTTTGCACTCGCTATAGCAAAGCTTGTTTCAGAGGATAGTCACATACGGTCAATGAGAAAAGACAATATGGCATCCCGTCCGCTCTGCCCACATCAAGCTTCTGATCGCCTTGTTAGTACTGCGGTGGGTGACCACGTAGGGATCCTTGGTGCTGTACGTTATTGTTTTGCGACTCGGTTCAATGACTGCCATGTTTTGCGCTTATTTAGAAACAAGATGGAGTGAAGGCATCTGTGAAGCTCAAGCTGGCGTGAATGTGTTTAGCATGGGCTGTTGGAGGTTGGAGCTTTTCGGCCAAGCTCCAACTTCGTCGCCTTGGTCGACTGGGCTTTAAGAACAGTTCTTTTCCTAGGAACAAAGTGCTGTAATCAAAAGTCATTTGGCTTCTTCATCGCATACGGCCATAGATTGAAGAATATACTGGATCCCGTCTGCTCTCCCTCAGTCAAGCTTCTAATCGCCTTGTTAGTACTACGGTGGGTGACCATGTGGGAATCCATGGTGCTGTATGTCTTTTTGCATTATTTTAGGGCGCCACCAACTCCTCATGTAGTGTGTTTTGTTGTGCGGTTTTGCACTGGCTTTAAACCACCTGCAACTGGAACTCGGATGGATTGTCACTGATCTGTAACTCAATTCACATTGTTTCGAGATCGAAGCTTTGCCTACGATGACTGAAAGTACGACATGATGGAGGACAGCTGTACAGCGTATAGTGGAACACTAATATTAATGCTAAGGCCGTCAATCTCCTTCGTCTTAAGTTCGGCAGCCTATCCGGCAGCCAATCTCTCATCTGAACGACCTTAGATTCTGTCAGATTATAAATGGTACAAAGACCTTCACATACGGCCATAGATTGCAGAAAACACGGGATCCCGTCCGCTCTCCCATAGTCAAGCTTCAAATCGCCATGTTAGTACTGTGGTAGGTGACTACACAGGAATCCATGGTGCTGTATGTCTTTTTGTAATGTATCTGGACAATTACCGTGCAAGCAACTCATCGTACTATTTGTTTTTCTTTTTGGTAGGTCTTCACGCCGACTTGAAAGCTTAGGACCCTCTCCATAAAATTATTACAGGAATCTATGCTTACAATAACCTTCACTGGCACCTACGGCCATAGATTGAAGAAAACACGGGATCCCGTCCGCTCTCCCACAGTCAAGCTCCTAGTCGCCAAGTTAGTACCGCAGTGGGTGACCATGTGGGAATCCTTGGTGCTGTATGTCTTTTGCTTTTCCGTTTGGAGAAGCATCTAAATGGCGTTGAAGCGCTGGTAGTAGACTCGGTCCTGGACGAGTTGACCCTTTTTTATTGTAATGATCAAATCACAGATTGGTATACGGGCGAGATAGCAAGTTGAAAGGTAGTTGCTTCACTACCTCGCCAATCGAGCTGGGGAAGGATTGGAAGTTCGCAACGAGTGATGCTTCAAAACATCAGAGTTCAACACACGGGGGGAACTGGATACCGGGCTATCATGATGGTTCACTGCTACAACACGAGAGAAGAGAGAAGCATCTCATATCAGTTGCATGATTTAGCCAACGACTATCATATACCAGGCTACTATCAAGGAGCTCACCAAATAATCCAGAGACACCGACCGATAACCATTACCGATCAGCTAGAGAACAAGCAAAACGTGAGACGAGAAACACACACCATCAATCATATTACACCCCAACCCAACCTTGAGACTGGGAAACCATAAGCATGAAGCTCAATATAATCTAAATCTACACAACCAACAAAAGGAACGAACAACTAAATCGTATATAGCCGGTCGATGAAAGGTAAAGAGGAAAACGACCGGAGAGAAGAAGCATTGACTGATGTGATTAAGAAGAAAGAGCTACCAAGGAAAGTATATAAGATGGAAACAGCAACGGACCACCAAGAGGTAAAGGAAATAGTAGACATATACAGAGGTGGAAATACAGTAGGGAACCAGCAACAAACCCACAGAGGTGGATCCGATGCCCAGTACCGCCAATGATAATGAGGACATGAGCAAAGTAAATGCATTAGCTTCAAAGGGAGAATTGAACCGATAAGGAAAGTTGACCCTTAAGAAGAAACTCCAGACGAGCGAGCCAGATGCGGAGCAAACGAAAAGCCGAGACAAAGATAACCGCCAACGGAAGAACAAACGGAAGATACAAAGAAGAGCAACAATCTAGACAGGGCACAATGAAGACACAAGCAAGGCGTCAAACGCACAACTTCCCGCTGTCAAGCCATGGATCCAACGGTCAACAGTACTCAACTCAGAGGAAGAAAAGCGCATCGAAATCCGCAGCCTTCTCAACCACCGGAGAAGCCTTCTGGGCCTGAAGAAAAGCGGCAGCTTGAGGCGGCCCAACTTGGAGGATTCGAGCTTCTGGTCCTGGCGTCATAAGACCAGACGGAGTGGGTTGAAATGACTGTGGCGGTATGGAAAGCGTTTGTGGATGCATCGGCGGGCTGGGGGAAACGGTGAGAGGATGTCTGGGATCTACGAGCCATGTCAGGATTCCATATTCCTATTTATCGGAGAGCACATACCTGTCCCTGGTGGGATTGCACTTGGACCAGTGTTCTTAGAGCCAGAGGCGGGAGTCGGTTGACATGTCTGAGGTGCGGTACCGATAGACTGGTTTTGGATCGGTGGACTGGCCGATATTGAAGGATGGCGACTGGGAGCTAAGTTTCTTGTTAGTATTCTGGCTTATAAATAGAAGATTTTGCATACCTGTGGCAGCAGAGGTGGACCTGGAGCCTGGAGTCATTAGGCCAGAGGGCATCTGTGGACTAGCTCCGAAAGCAGGACGGAGAGGTCGAGTCTGTATTAGTTGAATAGGAGGTGGGGCAACGGGAGGAGGCTGGATCTGTGCTGTCGGGGTAGCCAAGTTTTGGAGAGCCTGTCCAGAACCTAAAAGCAAATTGTCAGCATCTCTATCCGCAGGAGTGTTAGAAAATGTGAAGTACCTGTCGAAGAAGCAGCATGACTGCCTTGCTCAGCACTCGAATGCTGCAACATACGCACAAGGTCATCCTTTTCCTCCTCAAGCCTCTTGATTGTCGCCCTCAACTTGTCGGATTCCTCGCCCATCTCCGACTGTGTGTCTCTCTTCTTGCAAGCAGATTCCAGTCTCTGAATAAGCTCCTCCTTCCATTTTTCCAGTGCATTGAACTTTGCACCTTCGCCAGATTGACTGCCATTCCCAATGGGACCAGAACCTAATCTCTGCTCAAGTTCTGCCTTTTCCGTCTCGAGCCTGATGATTGTGGTCCATAGCTCCCCACTCACATCAATGCAAGCATCTTCAACCCGCCTAGCAACACCACGCCTAGTCTCCTCGAGCTTCCGACTCCACTCCTGCTCCTGGGCAGCAAGCCTGCCTTGTATCTGTTGCTCGACGTGCTGATTGACATTCGGCTGGCAAGCGAGCTGATTGCGGAGATGGTTGCGCTCATTGATGGTGTGGGTGACCTGGTGGTGAAGCTTCTCCACTTCCGCTCTCAAGCTGGAAATCTGTTGAGCCTGAGCTTGATTGACTTCATATCGCTTCTGGAGGACCTGGTTCTGGTGGAGGATGGCGTTGGCCTGAGTCCGGATGATTCCTTCCTGCTGGTCGAAGAGGAGGGACCTCTCAATAAACCGGGCCTGTCGTTGCTGCAGCTCGTCGATGGCCTTGGTCTTCGCTGCCAATTCCTTCTTCAGTGTGGCGAGATCGGCTTGTACTTTGTTCTTCTGCACCACCTCCCACTTCAGCCGGGTGATGGTTTCGTTGAGCTTCCTGATTTGCTCGTCCTGTCGCTGCTGAACACCGTCACGGAAGAGCATTTGGGCATCTCTAGTGCCGACAACCTTTTTAAGCTCTCTGATGCGACCAATGAGCGGAGCATCTTCGTAAACAGCAAGACTTTTGCGTAGTGCATCCGCATGTGTCCTCTCCTCATCCAAGGCGGTCTCAACGGCGGCCAGGCTGCTCTGGAGTTGCTGGTTGAGGCGATTGAGGCGGGTTATGGTTATCTTTTGGTTGCCCAGCTCGTTCTTCTCACCGTCCAGCTCTGCTTGAAGCCTAACCACAGCCTTCTGGAGTTTAAGGTTGACGGATCTTTCGACGGCCAAGTCCAGATTGGGTGTTGCGGTCTGATTCGGAAAAGGAGGAGGAATTGAGACTGTTGTGGTGGTCAGGTCGATAGCGTCAGAGCCTGAGGATGCTGCTGTGCCAGCCGATGTTGAAGTTGCCCGTGATGATGCGGAGGTGTGACTGATGGGGGACGGTGGTGACTCTGACTGTACGATGATCATGCTGCTAGGGGCGTTTGGTGCTGTTTCGGAGGAGACGGAAGATATGCGGCGCTTCTTGCTCGGTGGCCCTCCATCATCAACTTCATTGCTCAATTCCCGAATCAGAGCATGCCTCTCATCCACCTCCCTCAGCAATCGCTCGATAGTGGCATGTAGTTTCGTTTTCGATTCGAAATCTGGGCATGGTGCCCTGTCGTGAGTGACACTGGTGTCGACCGCCATGAGGAAGCAAGACTGAATCGCTTGGATCATAAAGGGTTCCTCCATTGTTTAAAGACCTGTGGACTATAAGAATGAAAAGCCGTACCACCTCGAATGGACAAGTCTGGATGAACATTACGGAAAAAAAAAAGAAATCTTCACCCCCGCTCTGACCAGAAAGTGACGGGTCGATTTCGTTTGCAGTCGGGTTTATGCATCTCCATTCTTTGACATTCCGTCTTGAACCAACCGCCCAATACAACCATCTGGTGGGTTCGTATTGTCGCGCGAATATGCATCTCATCAAGGTCGTCCTGCAGCTGTTGTTTGAGATATTCGTCAAGGGTTCCATGAGTGGAACGGTTGGCTGGTTGACTCAAAGGAAGTTTGGAGACGAGGTTGTATCGGCTGCTGCTTGCGAAGGACGGCAATGTCTGAGTACTCAGTACTCGTACAGTGCGGCACGGTGGTTGGCTTCTTCAAGGCGGCGGACCAGTACTTTCTCGCTACGGTTGGCTTGCTCTCTGCGGTATGCGACATTGCTGGTCGTGATGTGTTGGCTGAAGAATCAATCGTCAGTGATGGAAGTCTACAGGATGAATAGCTGCAATTGGAAAGAGCTGATCCTCACAAATATTGCTGCATCAGAAACTTACCTCTCGATCATGCAAGGTTGGAAGAGGAAAACGTGTCCAGGATGCAAGGGATGACTGTCTTCTGATCCATGCAGCACCACTTCTTGGCGGCTGCTCATACCAGTCTGCGAAATAAAATGAGACTGATCATCAGCCTTCTTATTGAAAAGAGACTGGAATGAGAGGCGTTTCGAGACATGGGGGGTTTGGTGTACTCTTGCGTGGGGGGAGTCGAGATCATGCATCATGGGCAACACGCGGAGATTCCATGAAGTCCACTGTAATCGTATCATTACCATCGCATCTTATCCATCTTATCACGCCTTCTTGCTAATCCCTTTCCGGATAAAAACAACCAGTGGGTGCAACAGCGAAAGCGACTGCACACAAAACAACGGATACTGCTCAATGATAGAGCGTGGGATTGCAGTAATGAGCCCTCACGAGGTAATGCTTCTTCGAATTTGGCTTTTGAGAGGGAATATGTAATGAGAAATCAAGATCCGATAGACTGTTGAGATATGAGACACCATTTGTATTTACTTAAAATATGACCGAAAATTGAATTGCTTTAACTGTCGTGCTAATCCCGCTCCGTACCCTGTACACTAGAAACCATACCGGCGAGTCGCTCGTCTTGACTGTCTATTCGATGGCTCACAGTTGATATAAAGTCCAGAATGTTATCCGCAAACCGAATGCCAGTTACAAGCTGGCCAGCCATTCTGTCAATGATGCCACGCAAATCTTTTTCCAGATGAACAATTCTTTCCAGTAGGTCCTTCTTGCTGTTTAAAAGGGTGGCATGGGAGACGCTAATCTTCTGCAGTCGATACTTTAGGCGCTCGGTTTCTTGCGATGCTTCGAAAAGCTCTGATGATCTCTGCGCAGACGTTTGCTTCAAAACTTCAATCCTCTGAATGAGGGCAGCTGTCGCTTGCTGCCTTTTTCCAACACTCTTCTTGTTTGCTGTTGCTGCCCGGAAAAGCCTGAGGTCGTTTATAGCATCGTCCCTCTGTTTTGTGATCTTTTCAAGACACTGGGAAAGGCTTCGATTCGAATCGTCGAGCGAGTTTACTGTTTCCTTCATTGTCTTGTATGCAGTGCGATACTCTCTGATCTCTGCATATTGCGCTTCGATCGGTTCCGCGAGAGCTTCAAACTTTTCAACGAGTATGCCTTCAATGATTGGCCCCATTTTCTCTTCGAAATACATCGGAAGATGCTCTTGAACCTTGCGTTCAATCAGCTCGGCAGCCATTCGTCTTACTTCTTCGGATATCAGCGCTTGTTGTAAGTCTCCGGCGAGTTCCAGTATTACTTCATCGAGAACTTTGGGTGACAGCTCCTCTAGTTGAACCTCATGTATATGGGCGTCGAGAATCTGTTGCCCCATGCTACGGCTGTCGTCCTTTGAAGTAGCCAGATTCCCGACTTGATAACTCTTTAAGGTATCGGCAAATCTTCTTCCTCGGGCCGTAGTGGGCGCTCCCGGTTGACAGGTCCTAAGATTGCTGTTCTCCTCTCGCAAGGAATGTACTTCCTTCTCCAGCTGAGAGCAACGCAGGATCGCTGCATCCAGCGCGATTTGAAGATTTTCCACAACAAGACTATCGCGGTAAGTAGACGATTCAGATGCCGCTTCGGATTTGCTGTTGTTGGTTTCGGGAACCTTGGAGCCAGCTCTCAGGCTAGAGGCACTCTGAAATTTCGCGTTAGAAGCAGATCCAGGTTAGACTGACTTTGAGGCTTACATCCGCACGGGCGCCGTGAGTGTCAGATAGACAAGGAGATACTTGGGAGACCGCCATATTGTATCCATCTTCACCTAGCTTCTGTACTACGCTGGTGCTTACACGAGTAGCGGAGGATATCCCCGCAAGAGATTCTCCACCAGCTTGAACGCTGAGAGCACTTCGGTTCGGCAGGTTGCTGCCTTCATATCCACCTGGGCCTTTCGAAACTGAGGAATTCTTGTGCGAGCCGTCTAGGGCAGACATATTTGTTGGTAGGAGCGGGATGGGTGCCGAGATGTCCTTTGAGTCGGGGCGTTTCGAATCGTTGTTGTACTCTAGTAAAACGGGTGAAGGGAAAAGCAAACGAGATGTACTTACCAGGTGGGTGCAAATTTTTGACCTCACTGTCTATAGCGTGTAAAAAAGCTCAAAGGGGGGCCAATCACATGAGAGGATGCGAATCTCGCTCAGAGCCTGTGCTACAGCAAGCCACCTTCAACTAAGAAGGAGAGACCGAACCACAAAGGGCGGGAGGGCGCATGTTATGACCGCTTGCCTTTTCAAAGAGGAAGATGAAGAGACCTGTGTAACAAGTCTTGACCCATCGGTCAACGTCTGACACTGCCGTAGTAGTACTGTACTTGCCTATCGCCGCTTCCTCAAACATCATCGCTCACCATTTCGAAACATCATACCCGTTCCAGTAATAATGCTTTCCCTCAACAAATTCCCGTTACGAGCGACGAAACCACATTCTTCCCTGCATTTACTCTCAACCACAACAATTTTCGGTGTCATCCTTTCGATTCTGCCGTTAAAATAGGCCGGCAAGCGCATGGGATTTGTGTTTTTCACTCCCTTCTCAGTTCCCTTTCAGTCACAATTTCTAGTACCGAATAAGCCCAAATCCCGAAAAGACAAGTGCTGGCCATTCATTGTCTGCACAACAAGCACCATGTCGGATCCAACATACAAACATCGCTCTCTGCGATCAGGCAAAGTCCGAACCTATACCACTTTGAGCCCGCCCAAACAGCGAAATACTGCTTCTTCCAGTTCCGACTGCGAGGAGGTCTCCTTTCAACCTGACGACATGTTTGAAGGGCAAATAGACCAAGAGTCGTGCACACAGCAGCTAGCAGCAGAGGCTTCCACTGAATCCACGAAAAATGTAAGTTCGTTCTACAGTTTCTATTGATTCTAACAAGTATGCCAGTTATCAGATGACCAGCATAAAGCAACACGCAAGAGCATCGAGGGCGACAGAGTGGATTCTCCCCTGCCCTCATCAGTCACAGAAACACACAAGGCCGATGCTACCCCGAATTCTCCCTCTTATCCGACCTTCTCCATACAACCCACACCTGGACTTCATGGACGCCTCAAGAAATTGGACATACGAGGGCGAGAGCGATTCAGAAGGCTCGGACTCGACCCAGCCAACCTACTCCCACCCGTATCCGGCCCATACGAGCAAAAATTCAAGCCACGCTCCAGGAAGAATCACGCAAGAAGATGTCATCATCAGGATCAGCAGTCTTCAAAACAGAGAGCCAGGGCCAAGGCTAATAGGACACAACGCAGAAACAGGATCATGAGGGAAGAGTTCCGTAGGAAAAAGACTCGTGAGGACCTTGCGAAGTTCGAGTTCAACAGCAGGGACAGCATTGAACTACGAGGAGTTGTCTTGCAACGAGAAGCTTGTAAGTATTCTCCAGCAAGACCGAGCTCACTTAGCACTGAGGTCTTTCCGCAGAACTTGGATATTAAGCACGCCACAAAGCCAACAGAATCGTCGAAGTCTTCTCGTGCTCGACGACCAGCACATCATTGCAAATGCGGCAAATCCTCAAGCGTAGGCAAACGTTCGAGCAACAAAGAGCGAACTGGTACCGTTCTTTTGCCGAAATCCGGAAATTCTCTTTTATCTGTAAAACGAAAGAGGGACGGTAACAGCTCTGAACGACCAAAGAAGACTCGGAGAGTTTGATCTTGTAGAAGGCAGGAGAGCGGGAAGGAAAGATCCAGTAACAACTCATCAAGTTCCAAGGCTCCTGCTCATAGTCAGGAGTGAGTAAGTATTAGCCTCATAAACCAGTGCCGAAAAGAGGACCCGCTTGCGGGGTCAAAAGACTTGTCAGTAAGTATCTCGAATGCGACATGAGACAACGCGTTTCCTTCAAGGCAAAATTGATAACTGTCGACCGCCGTAATTCCTCTTCCTTTCACTTCTAACGCAGCTGCTACTCTTCGCAGAAACTTTCCGACGCATAACTGCAAATCACCCGCTCGGGAGCTGGAGACGAGGCTAGCTGCTACTCGGTTTTTTGCTACGAGCTTCCATTGTTTTCTATTATGCACTCTCATCTTTAACTTTCACACTTCTTAGTACTAGTGCCTCTTCCCCCTTTATTTCTACATACCCTATTCCTGAGATTTAATACTTAATTATAGAAAAATACATGAGTTTTGGATTCTCCCATCGTGCATGGATTCTAGTATATCAGTTGACGCCTGGGTCTTCCAAGCTCATGACCTAGCCCCGCCTTCGTAGATCGATCAAACCATTCATGCTTGCATTTTGTACAAACAAAATAACGAAAGTACTAAGTACTCTTTTAAGTCGCAAGCCAACAAACCAAATCACAGTGTCGTGCAGTTACAAATTTCTCAAGCTGGGGGTTGTGCAAATCTGGCAAATCTACAAACAAAGAAGTCTACCAAAGCCGGTTACAAAAAGAAGTCAACGGAAAGCGACGCGTCTCAGCAACAACGCATACGAGAACGCGCCTAGTTCGCTCGCTTTCAAAACATCTCCCTCTTGGCTCGAATCAACCTCCGAAGCTAACCCTTCAACTCAACAACTCCAGCATTCAAAATGCCAACTTCCGAATCCCCTCTCACAGTTGTTGTTCCGGGGCAAAAAGCCAGGCTTAGTTGGTACCCTCCTGATGAAGTTGACGGCCTACGATCCAGAATTGATGCAGCAACGGCACACGGCTACAGTCAGGAGCACTGCACCCACATAAACAGTGCGAACGATTGGGCATTACGATGTGGTTCGTGTCAGAATTTTTTGGGTTCCGCCGAATGTGTGCTAGTAATTTCTCTGAACGGAGTGGACTACTTCAGACGGGTGTATCGTTGTACCCGGGAGGGTTGCGCCAATCGATTCAGACTCATGACATGCTCCGACATACAAAAGGAGCATCCAATTCGGCTTCCAATTGCAGAAAGTCTCCAGTCCTCAGACGACGTTAGCTCAGAGCTCGATACCTCTTCTTCAGTGGCAAGCGATACCGAAACGATCCGCGATTCCTCTGCAAACACACCTCCTGCCTCCGAATACGAGCCCGAGCCTTCCAGTACCACACCAGAAGACATGGACGACGACAAATGCGATACCGACGAGTTTGTTGCGGCTATGCAGCTTGTCAAACTTCACGGAACGCGCATCGGCGCTTTGAAGGCCACAAACAAGGCCCAGAAAAGAACAATTACCGAGCAGATGGAGAAAATCGATAGGTTGGAAAAGGAGAATCAGGTTCTGAAGGAAGCAGTGAAGTCTATCCTCGTGCTTGGGAAGGGTGTAGTAGAGCAAGGTATGTCGTTTGAACTTTGAAATCTGTGCAGGGAAGGCTTGCGGAATGCTGACTGTTGATTTTGAAGTGCTGGTTCAGGACAAAGGTTTGTGGTGGACAGATATAATAGCAGATGGATGAGTGCCAGTAATCTTGTTGTGATTGATATCTAGCATAGAGGGAACTGTACAATACTTATAGTAGAATCCTTAATGCCACATATACTTGAGAGAGTATTCCACCTGGCTGACTTCCAGCTCATTCCATGTAGTTGAGGGTATTGGCACCCCCAAGCGAGGACAAGCGACGGCATATTTCCAACACCCCTTCTTGCCTAGCTAG
>ML119923.1:0-36011 GCA_003788565.2 Ascobolus immersus RN42 | reverse complement strand
GTTAGTCGTCAGTCAAGTGCCTCTCATTATTTCGTTTTCATCTCGGTTATGGGTGTTTTTGGAGCCTTTCTGTACTGTGGATCGAGGAGATTTTATGAGGATCCTGAGTCTTTTTTTTGTATCAATTTCAAGCCGCTCAGCAGAACCCAGTTGCACTGAAGAATCCTACGTGAATCCTACGTGAATCCTGCGTGAATCCTGCGTGAATCCTACCTACGTGATTCTTATGTAAATCCCGTTTCTCCTCGAGTAAACCTGTAGCAATCCCGTCTACTACCCAACTCCCTTTCTATCGCCTCTCGACTGCTGCCCAGAGGCTGGCCTGTGAGGTTCGCCGCAAGATTCCTCAGTGCTCGGGGTAGAGAGATCGAACTTGGCGCATATGCGGGCCGCTGTAATGGTGATAGCGACATGCATCAGGATGCGACTACTGCCACCAAGTACCCGGGAGCTGCCCTGGGATAGGTATTAGAAAAAGGCTGAAAACCAGGCGATCCGGGCACCCTAATCGGCCTGTTTAGCCCTGGGCCGAATTGCGTTTTCGCTGTTGTTACGAGTCTCAGATGGTATCCCTTTATCGACCATTCTTTATCTCCTTTCTTCCCTTCAACAAAACCAAATCCCACGCACCAACTTGAAACATGAAGTCCTACCTAAGTTTTCCGACGTACCAGACTAGACCAGGCTCTAGACATAAACAGCAAACCATCCAACAAAGCACGAGTGCAAATACTTCTCGATGAACAAGGATACATACGAAGTATCTATGTAGTACAAAACAGTACAGCATCGAAGTAAGTAACTAAGACAGAGAATACACGAGAACACATCTATCAAAGTACCAAGCCGTACGACAAGTACCAGCCTACTAGATCATCAACACCTTTGTTACGAGTATTCCCCATTACTTTTTCGCCTTCCAGAATGAGTTTAAAAGAATCCCTTCCGACACGCTCGACTCGTTCTCGCTTTTACGCTCTTCTTCATCTACCATCTTTCCTTCCTTCGTTCCTTCTTGCTTCAATCTTCCAAGAGAGATACAGTATACGCAGGAACCATAGTTGCCGATCTAGAAATGGTTACGCACGGCGTTCTAAACATCGACCTATGTACCAAAACTAGTCCAACTATGATCGCGAACGAGTACGAGGAAAATCGGGAAGATCTTACGTTCGCTCTCAATCAAGTTTGGACACAGTACGAGCAGCATGTTCGAAATGGGGCAATATTGCAATGTGTAGCTACGAAAGCAAGCTCAACTACAGTTCAGTGTCCGGCCAAGAGTATGAGAATTGCCACGGGCTTGCAAGTACGAGTGTAAAGATGCCCGTCAAACCACTAATGACACGTCCATCCTTTGTACACAGCACAGGGGTTAGAGGAGAACGGGAAACGAGAACTCAACCAAAGTCTCCACCAAAAATTACTACGAGAATTACTAGCGAAGATGATGGCCGGAATATAATGAGCTTACGTCCTTTGTACACTTCACAGCGGTGAAAGAAGAACCGGTTAACCAAGGCAGACACAAGAGCAACTTGAAAACTCCACTTCTCAGCTATGAGTAATCACGAGCAGTACCACACACAAGTATAAAAATGGCCGGGAAAGTCCTACGTCTTTCGTATACATCACAGAAAAGAAAGAAGGACTAGATACGAGAGCTCAACTACAGTTTCCACCCAAGATTACAATAATTATCATAGATGACTGCACGCACGCGCACTGGTGCATGACGATGGATATTGACGAGATACGACCGTCCTAAGTATAGCCAGAGTGCACCACAGGATTGGAAGAAGGCACCAGGCTGGACGTGAGAGTAAGGTCGCAGTCTCCACGCCAGATTACCAGCATTACCATACTAGTACACGTACACAAGTGAAACGATATCAAGAAACATCGATCATACGTCCTTTAACATGTAGTACTCAGTCCAACAAGATCAAAATACGGGACAGATCACGAAAGCTCACCTACACTTTAAATTTCCAGCCGAGATTACGAGAAGTACCGTGACTTGTACCATGCACGAGCGATGATTGACGGAACAGGCCTATGCTCTTTGTACACAGCACAGAAATGAACGAAGAACCAGATACGAAAGCCTGAGCGCAACTACTAGTATCAAGATTGACGTCCATAATCAAGAATTACGTACGTTTACATACCATGTACGAGTGCAAAGATGGGCGAGACAGGGGGTGATACGTTTTCTAAGCTTGGAAGTATTGGTGTTATTTGATGTAGGTACGTATTGCTTTGTACAGTACAACATGGGGATGAAATTTAAAGACAAATCAGACTAGACATTGGCTGGCACGAGAACGCAATTGCGCAATTACCAAGAACGGACAGGAGTACGAGAATTACCAGTCTTTTACCTTCAGGTACGATATGAGAGCAAATTTCTCCAGATATGGGAACAGATAGGCACACGAAGTGTCATGGCCAATAAGGCGAACAACCGAGTTACGTCTCACATCTTACTCCTTTATCCACTATGTCTCCATCCCTTCCTTCTTCGTTCCAAAAAAAGGGAACCATACACGAATTAAAGGGAATCCAACCGACAGCATGCCAGTAATGTAGCATGTAGTATACGAGTTCGATTATAGACGTCCACTAGAAGGGCGCTAGTCACATGAAGTATGTACAAGAAAGCACAGCATTTCTAGAAAACATCTACGACCACACTGCACGCGAATCACAAGCGTTCTGCACTTAAGGCCGGTACGAGAACAAGCAACAACTCTCGCATCTCAGAAGGTACGAGAGCACAATAATGGCTTCTAGACTGGCCCCCGGGCCGATCAAGATTATAAAAAATAGTAGCATTATACTTTCAGATGCAGTCCAAGAAATTAAAGTTACATACAACCTTTTGCTTTTGTATTGCAACGGGGAAGAAGTACTAATGAGGAAACCACAATCAACTCAGCATACGAATAAAATTACTTTGCTCCTCCATCTACCGGTCATCCTTCCATTCTTCCATTCTTTTTCCTTCCACCTGGATGGACAACAAAACAACCGAACTGTATGCATCCAGTGGAGAATCTGCAGACTCGAATACGTTATGCGTTTCCATTCTCAGGACACGAGTGCAAGAGAAGCAGGCGTATGTACATGGAAGCTCAGCATCGACAAAGTTTGGAAAGGGGATTACTAGTAAGACACGACTACGTACTAAGTAAATAGCTCAATCATACTTACTAAATACGGTACGATCTCTCAACTCTCCTCTATCCAGCACCGGCCCTTCCATTGTTATTTTATCCACCCTTCGTACTAGTCAGAGTGCTTCAAAACTCCATACGCATAAAAAATGGAGGACTTCCCGTAAGGATTTGGAAGTCTTCCAAACAGCGATTTTGGTTTAGGCTGTCCAAATTTGGAGAATCTGTGGTTTTCCAAACTCCAGATTTGAAAGGGGGGGGAGGGGGGTCCCTTCCAAATCCTTTTCAGACTGTAGGTTTGAAAGCTGCAAAATGATTGGGTGTTGTGCTGCGACTTTGCTGTTTTTGTGAATTGCCGATATCGCGATATCAAGACTTTTCCAACTTTGGTGTTTGGAGAGTTTGGAAGATTTTTGGAGTTATGGGAAGTGCCTTCTTTCCAAACTGACGTTTTGAGATTTGGAAATCGTTCCAAATCTTACGGGAAGTCCTCCAATACAACCAGGATTGCTACCAACAGTATAGGACTATAGCTAGATCGAGCAGAGATACGAAATACCATCGATGGCAATTAATTAGCAGTACGAGAAACAACAAGCCCACCGGATTCATCTGGATATACGAGCATACCCTCCTTCAAATGAGTATTTCAGATAGTGATACAGTAGACCATACGGGGTAGGATAGCAAGCAGTACGTAGTACAATCAAGGATCGATAAGGTTCATAATCTTTCTTCTTCATTCGCGATTCTTCCATCGTGCTTCAGGCTGAGAAAACCGTTCGCCCGGTCTACTACCAGACTTCGGTTGCCTTAGGAACTCCAATTCCATGATGAATACCAACCCATATGACTCCAGGCTGGTTTAGAAATGTAATTGCGAGCGCTGCGACAGATCCGACTCAGGCGAAGCTTCATATTTTCATGCCAACTACAATCGGGTTACAGCGATCCAGGTGACAACACCGAGCCCGCTTGGCCAAGTGGTAAGGCGCAGCACTTGTATTCTTCTTAACCTTATCACAAGGGTAGAATGTGGTAGAGAGATGCTGAGATCGATAGTTCAATCCTGTCAGTGGGCATGCCCTTCTTTTGCACAGTTAGTTGAGGGGATGTCAAGTCCGAGCGGTGGGTTTGTAGTCATCAACCTAGCCTCGCGTATGTCTTACCAGCGGTCGAGGCTATGATTTTAGCGGCCTTGATCAGTGGAGATCCGGCGATGCGCTAGAAGCGGATCCACTTCGACACTGCCAGAAATAGATAGCGCCGCTCGGTATGCAGGGTCTAACGTTGCTTTAGAGAGACTAAACAAGCGATGTCTCAGTTTCAACGTCATGAAAGTTCGGTGGTGGTTCATTGGATCGTCCTGAACGACAAGCTTGCGTCTGCCAGTGTAGGTGACGAAGGCATGATGAGGCAATGCATCGTGAAGATCATGGTGTTGGAATATCTGAAGTAAGATTCAGATTACTCGCTAAGTATGCATGCTTGGGATCGAACTGCGACTTGGTTCGTTCGAATGAGTCGTTTGCCTTACCGGTATACCACTATCGAAGCTGATGAGAAGCCCCATTGATCCGAGAAGCTTGACGTTTTATATGATTTTGAAGCCGAGGGACCGAATCCGACAGTTAGAACTTTTGACACATTGGTTTGGCTTTAGATGTTAGAAGTCACATACGGCCAGAGACTGAAGGCAATACGGGATCCCGTCCGCTCTCCCATAGTCAAGCTTTAAATCGCCAAGTTAGTACTGCGGTGGGTGACCACGTGGGAATCCTTGGTGCTGTATGTTTTGCATTTCTAGGCCGTGGCACACTGTGTGCATGCTGATTATGTATTTTGACAATGCCTTCGAAGTTTACGGCAAGTTGTGTCCGTAAGGTGGGTGGTGCGGCTGGCGACGTAGTTCATTAAGTTCAAGCATACTATGCCATGCTCAAGTGGCGATGGTGTAAGCACGAGCGGCTCGGTGGATTTTGTAGAGCGCAATTAGCAGCACTGGATTCCGATAGGTGATAACTACTTATAATCGTTTACTGATACTGCCAGTGAAGGTGGATCAATTCAAGTTGAAGCGAATCCGTTGCAGCTATTCGTACATACCAATTGTATCCATCCAAGGTGGCAAAGCAGACGCACATATATGTACTCACTGGCGCGAGAGCCTTACAAAAGTATAATAACACATTCAAACCCTAGTCCGGTTGTTCTCCAACAACCCATACTGCCTCCCCCACATCTGACACCTTCCACACAACCCCGGTGCCATAAGCCACCTATCCATCTCCTCCCTCCACCCCTCAACCGGCAACCTGATATGTACCCTCCCATACCCAATATTATGTACCCGATCCACAGCAATCCCCCCAGCTCTCGCCCCACATTTCCGTTCCAGCTTCATATCCGAAAACACATATTGCCAGCTATCCGGCATCCAGGCTTCATTATCAATCACGACTCCCTTAACCTCTACTTTGCCAGGTGCTCGAAAGGAACACATGAATGCAAAGTCGAATTCGAAAAACTGCTTTGTAGAGTTTGGGATGTAGAAATGGTTAGGAGTCCACAGCCAGCTGCAGGCTTGGGCGGATTTGGTTGCGTTGCGGCGCCAGTTTTGGGCAACGAGGGGGCCTTTACCGAAGCCGTCGTAGTGGGGGTCAAGCATGAGGGTGTGGTAGCCTTGAGGGGTGAGGTTGAGGGAGGTGTCGTTGAAGCAGATGATGTTGTAGTTGTGGCATTTGGAACCACGATTGCGGCGTTTGAGGGTTGATGATGGAACTGTACTTTCTGGTACAGGCACTCGATCGGCGCTGCCTGCCATGCTGTCTGGGAGCGGCGATGGGAGATGTGAGATATTGGGGAACAGGACGGGGCCGTAAGCGAATGTAGGGGCGCTATACGCTACATTTTTGAAAAGAACTTGGATCCATGTGAGAAGTGATAATCGCATAATGACTCGGAGCAATTCGGAATCGAAAGTGTGGTTGTACTTAAGTAGAAAGTACTTTCGGCTTGGAGAAGAATAAAGGTAGAGGGATCGAATGTTCCAGATTCCATCTGAAAGACAGGATCTTAAGTAGTTGCCACCGTCGTTGGACAACAACGAGAAAGAGACGTTCCTTTGATCTCACATATAGTTCGGAAGCAGGTTTGGGGATGGAGACCTGCTTCGGGAGTTAGTAAATACAAGCAATCATGGGGGATGGCATACATGCTTCGCAACAGCTTGGATATCAGGGTATATTTACGGCATCATCTTGATCCTGATTTTTGAGGAGGCAATCTTTTCACTTTCTACGCACTGTTTTCTATCGACTCAGAGATAGAGCCAGTAATCGTATGATGAACCAACAAGTAACCATACGTAAACTGCAATCTACAGATCATATTCCGCCCTCCATTTACCACACTGACCCTTATCTCTCAACCAATCCCCAATCGGATCCTTCCCTTTCGCATATACCGGATAACGCATCCTGCCATATGCAATACCGTTACGATTGGCAGCAATGCCAGCCGCTCTGCTTCCACATTCTTTCTCAATTTGCTCATCAGCTTCCAAATACCCATTAACGTTTGGAATCCAGGAGGTGGCATTCGGTGCGTATTGCTTCTCAGGCTCTCCAAAAGCTCTTGGGTTCCCTAGTACACACAGGACAACCAGGTCACAGAAGGTCATTGGGATGATGGGTTCGGCAGTTCGAGTACTGTTTTTCGTTGGGGCCGTATGATTCCGGCAATATGCACCAAAGGATTCCGTTGTGGACTTTGCTTTACCCTCACCCCATACCACGGATATAAAAGATGGAGCCTGAGTATTGTTGGATCCTGCGGAAGTATGCGGGACGAGGTTCTGGTAACCTTCTGCCGTCAGGTCGAGCTGCGCGTCCTTGAAATAAGCAGTTTTGAAATTGTTGACTTTCTTCCCTGCGGGCTTGGGTAACTTGAAGGCTACCGCCTTTAGAATCGACCTCTCTGTGAGAGCAGTGGCAACGTTAACGTCATTGCTATTTAGATTGCTATTGGGCTTTCGGACGGTGAGGGCGCCGAATATCGCTTGGACGAGAATACCTAAAAAAGGGAGAATAAACAACAGTTTTCGCATCTCTGGTGGGCCGTCTGAACGGTGTATGAGGGAGATGATCGGGATTTTGGTCGTAACCAGAAGATGGAAATGATCAAGGAATCGAGAGGAAATATGTCCTTAAATGCTGATGGTACTTGGTGGGTGCCAACAAAACTGACGACCTTCTCGATCACCGCCTTATTACTGAATTTCGAAGACGAGAATCAATGCTGTAAAGTCTGCTTTCAGATTAGCAAAGTCTAGCATTTGAAGAGAAAAGAGTACGAACCTGTTTCCTACCAGTGTCGGCCAAGTAGTCCCCGCATTACTCATCCCATAGACTAATCAGCAAGATGTGCCGATATCTCTCCTCCCACCCGTCGATATCCTTCAACTTCTTCGCCTGTCCACAAACTGCATCATCCGTAGCTCTCTCTATCGCTCTCGCAACCTCCAGATTAACCCCAGGCTCAATCAAATACCTCCCCAACAAAACCTCCAATCGCTCCGACCGGAAATCTCCCGAAGTCAACCACGTCAGCAGCCGCCCATTCCTCTGACAGGCCTCCAGCACCTCCTCAGTTGCATCAAATCCCGGCTCTCGAATCCTGAGTATAACCTTGAGCTCCTCCAATCCACTCTTGAAGGCAGCCTTGATGAGTTGTATCTGCCCCTCTCTCATAAGCCCTCTCTTGTAGCGCTGTACAAAAGCTGGCGCAATCACAGGGAGGTGGGTATACGCATAGATGCTCTCCATTGCGGCCATATCGAGTCCCTTTACCTCCACCCAAGGCTCGACAGCTGTAACGGCAAGAAAATCGTGAAGATGAGTGTAGTAGAAGAGGAGGTGCTCGGCAAGGATTTGTCGGAATGGCAAGGGTACGAGGGTTGGGAAGTCGGTACTGGCGCGATGGATCAGGTGTGACCAGCGAGGGGAAGTGAGTAGAATGCTACTGAGGGCAGTGGAGAGCGACGTAAAGTGAGTGTTGACATAGGGATCTTTTGAAGTGGACAGGTCGATGAAGCCGTCTGGTGAGAGGGACGAGATGTAGGTGAAGAGAAGGTCGAGATAGTCGGGTTCTGCGTTGTTTGACTTGGATGTGGTTTCGAGTTTGTCTTGAAGAGGGACAGGTGACGCCATGGTTTTGTCGGAGATCCGCCGCTGTTCCGTTCTTGAGAAGAGTAGGCAGTTAGGTATGCGCTTTCGAAGTAGAAGTGGATTCGGCTCGAGGTGCTCCAGAAGGCTGAAGGACTGTCATGATAATCGCAACGTTAACGGTTTTGTCGGGCTGCAGTTCGGTAGGTAACTCGAGAACCAAGAAGGTTGTTGTGCGTAGGTCGAGAATCGAAAGAACGGAAGTCAACTGCGGAGATGCGATTATCTTACTGATTAGATGTTTGGAACCTAGCAAGCATCCATTGTTGAGTAAATGGCTGGGATGGCCAAACCCGAACATGTTTCTGCTAGACTGGCCAAACCCCACCAAAACCTGACAAAGTCACAGCGCAAGATGTCAACCACCAGAAGGATGCCGAATATGGTACAATTTACAACTTGCTTCACTTCCATAGTCAAGCGGCATAATTGGGATCAGTCTGCAAACTGGACGTAAGGACAGTACTTCTTAAAGTCTGTGAACGCACTTTGTAGACTCGACGCAGTTTCCAACCTCGACGCACTTTTGGTTGACGCAGCTTTCGACTTCGACGCACTTTTAGAACTGCGTTGAGCACAGAAAGTGCGTTTTATGTACAGATTGGTTTGAATTGATGTCGCCTGACTGAATATTTGAATATCTCAAGTAAGCCCATACCTTTCCTATCATATTTGGCATATTTATTGGTGACTGTTGTTTGTGCGTCGTGACTTTTGTGGGGTTTGGCCAGTCCAGCGGAAACATGTTCGGATTTGGCCACTAAAGCAGTTTACTCTCCATTGTTAGCTAGGCCATCTCCGCAGAAAACGAAAACAACCCACGGTTCACGAACTCCTCTTTTGTTCGGAAGCAAACGAAATCTGCATCTGGTGCTCAGCGCCAATGAATACTTTGATCAGATTCTCTAGAACCATTTTCCTGACAATGGGATTGTGATGGTAGTGAGACGGGCGCTAGTCTTGCAGCTGCAGATGGTTGCAATTGCATTGCGTTGAGAACCCATCAACATCGCGATATCGACTCCTCACCTAACCACGGACGACGAGCCCACAACCGGCCAACAACGACGATCACCGCTTCTGACAGCATAGTCTGTTTGATACTGGTCTTCTGTATGGCATTCTTCCCCAACTTGAATCTCGAACTAATGATGAAAGTTTCCTGTTTCACCTCATACTCACAAACACGATTTCGCACGCCGCCAATTCGAGACAAGCAACCCCGACATGTGGGGCAAAAGACAGAAAGAACGACTGGATAAAGTCCTTTGCTATTTGGTCGATCACCTCAAAGACGACATCTTCATTTTCGCCCTGAACACCAGAACCTCACCACTACATCGAGCTCAGAACCATCTGCTTTCCAAGATCAAGCCGCTTCTGGTACTTGACGAACGCCTTTACAAGAAGCTGCAGGGAAAAGGGTCCGACTGCGTTCAATGGCTTCGCTTGCATATGTTTGAACGCTGCGACACTTGCAAAGCTCGTACGGATACGGATGCTCTCAAGGCAGGGTTGGTTAACTACGAACTACGACGGCCAACAATGCGTGATTACGAGGTGACGTATCTGGACAAGTTGGCAAACGAACGTGTAAAGGTCTTTGTGGACGGTCTCCGAGCGCAGCAACATGCAAAGTTTCTCAGGTACCTGGAGGAAGAGAAGCAGACACACCAGAAGATGCACGACCAGGCTGTGAAATGGCGAACCGAGTGTTACTGCGACATTATCGCCACGGCTATCAGAAATCCCGAATTTCTTGCCTTATTCGAAGAGTCAACTGATCGCACGCCAACTATACTCGCCAACATCATCCTAGAGAAAGAGTTCTGCCGTCTGAGGGACGAGCTCTTCATATCAGAAGAACAGATCTTTATTCTTGAGGATGTACTCGGTGAAGGTCCTAGGGACCATCTTCTTACCCTTCGCCGTCATCTATTCTCAGATCCGCCTCTTCCACCAGTGTTTTCCGGATGGCCCAAGCCACCTCGTCGTATGCGAGCCACATTCAAAGATACTTGTGTCACAGGACGTTGCTTGAGCCCGGGAGATCCACTGTTGGTCGAATTCAAGCAAAGGCTGCTGGCAGTAGACAGAGCGGTCAAGACGAGGCTTGAGGGAGAAATGGCCGTCGTTGAAAAGAGGCTACCGAGAAAGGTGTCAATTTGGCAACGGCGGTGTTATGCTGCTCATGTTTTATCCATGCACAGCGGGTTCATGGAGCTACTTCGTGACCCCGGCCCAGCTGGATACATATCTACTTGGGTGTTTGCAGCCGGTCGTATTGTCAAGGAGGTTCATGAGGGCTATTCTAAAGAGACCAAAGCTCCCGAGTTACAATTTGGTGGGTCGAAATGGCAGCCCGGTAGGATATTTGGCGAAGAGCTGCTCTGGCATTTATTCGGAAAGAGAAGAGGCCTACAAGCTCCCTGCACCATTTGTCCGTCTATACCTTCCATCCAAGCCATGAAGGATCTTCTCGAGCATGCCATGCAGACAACTTTGCGCGTGGATCTCCACTTTCAAAGGCCGCTCGATACCATTGAATATTGCAATATCTCCGAAATGCGAAATGCGGCTTACAAGGTAGCTGCAAAGGAGTTGACAATACCTCAAATACTGGGCGTTGAAAACTCCAATCCTTCCTTTGCCAGCATCGAGCTGAGGGTCGAGAAGGCCGCTACAGCTTTACGCAAGGTTCTGGATTCTGGGAAGAGGAGAAGACTCATCGTCGTGATTCCTCTTAGGCGACCGAGGGGGCGCGTCAGGATAAAATCTACCAGAGAATCCTTCACTACCAACGGATGGGTTCATGAGCGCGTGATTTGGGATGATAAAGCACCTGCTGATGTGTTTTTGGAGGGTTTCATCGAGTATCTTCAGGACACTGACAATGCTGAGTTGGAGAGGCGTGCGGTATTGTTACGACGAATGCTTTTGGATCTCAAAAACCTTCGGAAGACAACTGCCAAGTACCCGACGCTGATTACTGAAGAGCCTGTCGACAAGAAAGCGATCATTAAAACAGAGGAGAACCTGCGGAAAACGACAACTGCTAAGTCCCCGACGCTGATTACGGATGGGCCTGTCGAAAAGAAAGAGATCATTAAAACGGAGGAGAATCGAAAAGATGATACCGATATGCTCGATTCGATAACAGTCGACACTGGCGAGGTTAAGCTCTGCGATAATCAGCTCGGAATTGCTACCGAAAGCAAGGATAGTGGAGATAACAAGCACAATGGTGGCGATGAGCCATCGAACAAGTCCAATGATGGGACAAGTCGTAAAAGAAAAAGGCCTACGTCACTAGTTGTAAACGCGGGGCCACGGCCTCGCAAGATGCTTCGGCCGGCAGGGCGTGGAAAGGTTTAGATCTGGAAGACGGTTTATAATATGATTTTCCTCAAGAGTTCATGTCCTTGACAGCTAATACCAGTTCTTTTTTTCTCGTTCAGCAAGAGCTGCTGGCTCAATTTCTTGTCGATTCTTCCAAACTCCGCAGCGCTCACTCTGAAGATACCGCAGATCAAGGACATTTGCCCAACATGCCGAAAACCTTTGATGGTGGAGTAATGATGGAAGTCGATTGCAGAGTTACGCTTCTCGATATATCGATAAGAACAGTATGAAGCACTACTTAACCCGTGCGCGTTGCGGAAAAACGTATTTCCGGTCCGGTCCAGCAAAGGACGTCTGCGCGATCTGCGAAGCTCGAAGTCCGGGACTTATGATCTTCCCAACATGAACAGCTTCCGGCAAGCTCTCCATTTATTTAGCAGCTTTTCAACTCACGAAACATATTCGGATTCAAGTACTACAAGAATATTGTAGAGACAAGGCCAATATCCAGGCGGTCGCTACTTAGTAAGCCTGCTGCGACAGGATGGTTGCGTTGGGAACGACCTGCATCAACTCAAACTCCACCAAAGTACAACACAAACGTTCGAACAACGCGACGGGCAAGTCAGCGACTTCGACAACCTTTAGTTATCCACGACAGAGCCTGTTGGGTTTCGGCTTCCTGTAAGCTTCTGTTTTCTATTTCCAATCTTGTCACTAATTGCCGCAAAAGACTGAAGTTTGCTCTCAAGGGACTGATTGCACCGCGGCACCGATATCGCGATATCATCACCTCGACGCTCACAGGGGCCGGACTAAGACCGACACTGCACCTTCAGCATGTGGGGCAAGCGACAAATCGAGCGCCTGGCGAAAGTTCTCTGCTCCCTGGTTGACATGCTTGGGAACGACGACGTCTTCATCGGCCTTTGCACCGGTCAGCCGCCGGTCCCGGAAGAAGCTCAAGCTTATCTGCTCCGCAAAGTTAAGCCACTCTTACTGGCTGATTCCAATATTTACGAGAAGTTGGAGGGATTTGGCTCGGATTGCGTTCAGTGGCTTCACTTTCACTTTACAGAGCAGGGTTGCGATACTTGTATGGCGCGTACTGGTATGGAGGAATTTTACTATGCGTTGTACACCTATATGCATCGACGGTCGCAAATAAAAAGGGGGGATGCATATGTGACCTATCTCGACCGAATGAAGAAGAAAGAGAAAAAAGAGAAAAAAAAGCAACGACTTCTTAAATCACGCCAGCTTGCCGAGGAGTGCAGGAGAATTATGGAAGAAATAGCGCTCGAGGATGCGAGAGAACAGGATGCGAGAGAACAGGATGCGAGAGAACAGGATGCGAGAGAACAGGATGCGGGAGAACAGGATGCGGGAGAACAGATGGACAAATGGCTTGAATCTTTTCAGAAGGCAGATAGCCCGGAATGGAAGAGCACGCAAGCGAAAATATTACAAACGATGCTCAGGAAGTTCAGGAAGTCGCTGGAGGAGGCAAAAGATCAGCCCGAGGCGCCAGTTGCTGATGTACCTGTTGATGAGGAGGAGGTCATCAGAACGGTTGGGCATCCGGTAGACGGGTCTGTGGACAAGAGTCATGACACGCAAACCGATGAGCAGTTGAAAGATGGTCCTGCCGATAAGAAAGAGATTGTCGACTCGGAAACAGATGGTCATTCAGAAGGTGGACTTGAAATACAGGCTGTCGAGTCCCTGAACGATGAGGTCATCAACAAGAAAGAGGAAGTCAAGGTGGATGATGATGCAGTTGGTGTTCTCGATGTTATCATTGTCAATACTGACGGAGATCCTCTCGAAAGCAATCCGCCATTGGTTGCTGTGGGAGGCAGGGACAGCGACGATAGAGAGTATAAGGGAGATCTGAAGCCCTCGAGCAAGGCTGGTTTTGCGGTTATAATCAAGAAGGAACCGGGCTCGGCTACGAGCACTGGTACTGCCATTCGCCAGGGCCGGAGAGCGAAGAGGAAGATGTCACCGGTCACAGGGACAGAAGCACCTCGCGGGAAGCTTCGGTCGGCAGGACATGGAAAGGTGTAGACTTCTACTAGTGTCATGGGTTATTGCTGTATGTTAAAGCCCATATTCTTCCAGACCTGTAGAAGGTCACGGCAGTAATATCAGTTTTTCTTCGCATTCATCAACAGCTACTGGCACCGTCCCTTATCGATTGGTGCAAATTCCGTAGCGTTCACATCTTGGATATTGATGCAGATGATATCCTTCAAGTTCGAATCATGTGAAGCGCAAGCACATGAAAATTAGTCGGTATAGTGTTAGTGGTCCGAAAAAACACATACGGCCATAGATTGAAGTATATACGGGATCCCGTCCGCTCTCCCACAGTCAAGCTTCTAATCGCCTAGTTAGTACTGTGGTGGGTGACCACGCGGGAATCCTCGGTGTCGTATGGTTATTTTGTTTTAAAGCTTTATATTTTGATCTCAGCAGATCCTTCCACTGGACTAATTTTGCATCTGTTTTAGTACTTGCGTTGCCAGTGGCAAGTGGGAGCATACTCGAGGGCCATCTGGTCTGGATTCAGTTGATTCGATCTCGAGCGGCCCTCAACGGTTCTACGACCAGCTGGAGGATTCGAGATGACTTTGCTGCCTACTCGCACTGGCGACCCGCCTAAAGCTTAGGTAATGGACCCACAAAGTCGACCGCATTTGGCCGACAAACAAACATTCCCTTGACATTCCGCGACGGCAAGAAGGACGACTTTGAACTAAAGGTATTTCCACTTCGTTTGATCTGTATTGTTGTTTGCTGGATGAACTGACTTCTAACTTATTGGAAACAGCTCAGGTATCCCATCATGCCGCAACACCTTACCTTCTGGGAGAAGGAGAAGTTGAAGAAGGCATATGTACTGCGAACTCACCAACATCCTCGTCAACAACCCCTTCCAACTTCTGGACCTGCTCAACAGCGAAACTTCGACGGCGGAGTCAGTGCAGGACTACATTATTTCCGAGATTCGGCCGTTGTTACGAGTTGGCCATTCATACTACATTCTTGCCAACAAGTTGGAAGGCCTTAAGAATCCGGATGTCGCTCAGCGCCTCAAAGGACACATTGGAGGCTGGTGCAAAGAATGTCGGCCACGGACAGACACGGAAGTTATGAAGGAGGCTCTCGAAAAGTACGAACCAAAAAGAGTCGCAATGCATGGAGGCCAGGCGTACCTGGAACGATGCCTAGATGCTCGTGAGAAAAGCAGGGTGGCTCGGGAGAAGAAACGCCAAAAGGATGCAGCTAGATTTGCTGAATTGCAAAGGGAAATGCAGCAGGAACGGGAACGAGAGGCAGAACGACTGGAAGCAACAAGACGCCTAAACAAGCGGGTCGATGGCTGGAGAAAAGGGTGCTATTGTGCTATGGTCGTCGCCGCATCGAAGAATCCGAAGCTGTCCGATCTATTGCAAGGCTTATCAGATGAAGGCGTCCCAGATCGAATGCCGACCGCCCAAGCAAATATTATTCTCGAAAGAGAGTTCTGTCGTTATGAGAGTAACATGGCGATGACCGACGAAGAACGGACGGCATTCCGGGAGTCATTTGGCAAACAGTATGGAAACCATTTCAGAGTGCTTCGAGTACATCTATTTGGGGAACATTCACGAATACCCGGAATACCGAATTGTCCTGCGCAAATCTGTTCGACCACTGAGGATGGACAGGTTGTGAGATTAAAGAGAATGCTAGAAAGAGTCGAGATGGCCGTGAGGAAGAGAATGAAACGGGAGGCAATTACTGCCAAAGCTCAAGCTGAAGAACTCGCCATCGCAAAGGAAAGAAAACGACTTCGAGACCTGAAGGAACAACGCCTTGAGAAGAAGCGCGAGCGGCAGCGGTTGAGCTTCAAAGTCGAAAAGCGTCGTTGTCATATAGCATTGGCTCTCTCCATGCACCCTATGCTTATTGCACGACTTCAGGAAGAAACCTCTTGGTTCACTTGGGTAGACCTAACAGGGCGTATCGTCAAGCAGCTTCATCTCGACTACTCTAGTCAGACGGAAGACGGTGAGAGCAAATTCTCTGGTGGAGCCTGGCGTCCTGGAAAAGTCGTGGGAGAGGAGCTTTTGTCGCATTTGTTTGGGACCCGCTGGGACTCAATGGCCTGCCCAGAGTGCCCCAAAATACCCTTCGTTAAGGCTATGATGGATCTGATTGCCAACATACCGGAGAAGTACGGCAAGGTTGATGTTCATTTCCAGCGGCCGCTCGACTCCTATGAGTTGCAAACTGTTTCCAAACTCCGGAAGATGTGTTATGAGAAAGCAACGAATTGTCTTTCAGTCGCAAAGCTCAGAGGAGATGCAGCACGCAAACTGACTCGGCAATCTTCGTCATCGGCCGAAGAATTGGCCCCAGAAGCAAGACTCGAAAGGGCTGGCGCAAGTCTCTTCAAGCTATTACAGCGGTTTTCAAACGAAAGACGAGAACATGTGCATATCAGCAACGTCAAGACAAGGCGCGGCAAAGTCACAAGCTATTCGCCATTAAAAGACGCCGGCATCGATAAGCTCTGGGATTCTCGAGTTCCAGCAACAACACTTTTGGCCGATTATGCAAAGTATCTCAAAGCACAGGGCTTTAAGAATTGTACGGAGCAAAGCAAGTTTGCGCCAACAATAGCGCAGCTACTCAGATCCTTTCACAATTCACAAGAACGAAAGGAGTTATCTTGCCGCAGGTGCGGAAGTGTGCATCTTTCCGGTAGTTGCTGGTTGAAGAGCTCAATTAGGAAGGGCAAGCCTGCACCGACATCAGTAACGGAAAAAGGCAATGTTAACAGTGAGGATGGGAAGGGGCAACGGGAGCCTTGTCCGAACAACCATACGAGACGTGGCCTTGGTAACAATGGCAAAGAGAACAGGTCTCAGCTAGACTATTCTGTGAGCTCCCTTGTTGGCTTGAAAGTAAGCAGTAAGGCGCAGCTGCAGGACATCACCAAAGATGGCGAAGCTGTAGAGGTATCCCACAAGAGGAAGAGAAGCCTTGGCTTGGATGATGGAACAACTGTGAGCCCAACGAAGAAGGTATGTTGTACAAATTAGAAGAAGTAGAAGATCGTCCTCAGGCTGGACAGATCATATAGGCGTGAAATAAGCGTATCGTAGGTCATCTGCATGGATACCACTTCAAGTTCTTACTGTGAGCTGAGTATGCATTGCTTACCCTCGAGTTCTCGAAAACAAAATAGTTAGTACTTTAAGTACTTGAAAGCTACAAAGTAGGGGCACTTACTTCTTATGAGCTTATTTGTAATTCGATCTAATCTTCAAGCTCTAGAAGTACCTCGGCTTCAAAAGGTCATTCAGGCTCTCACAAATTATCGATGCATCCAGTTGCGGAGAATGTATTATGGCAAACAGTAGAGCCATCGATCTCTTGGTCGGATAAACGTTTCTCCGGGGTCAAACGAACATCAAACGCGTTTCATTGATGTCATACTCTGCTCACCGTGCACCGGAACACTTCACGGGCAACCACTTGAACTGTTACATCCAACTTTCTTCTAATGGATGCTATTTACTTCAAGTCTAACAATGATTCTTCTCTACTCGTACCTATTCCATGCAACAATCACGAAACAAAACATAGGAAGCCGCTAGCGGCCTTTCACCTTTATGCAGGTTGGTTGCGGTGGGAACGACACGCATGCATGTATTCGCATGAACATCCCAACCCCACCCAACCGTGACAACAAGCATCATCGACAGCGCGACGTCGAATGAAGGTTGCCTTTCTCAAGAAAGAGCTGTGTTGATACACCTGTGATTGTGCGATTGTGCGATTGTGCACGGCTGGTGAGACAACGATTCCTAGATCCTCACAGAAAATTAGGATTCAGGTTCTAACGAGAACTCAGACAGCTAGTTGGACCGCATTGCATTGCGACTCACTCGGAGCGTAGTTACAAACAGAGTTTAGATTCGAGGCCGCAAAACACCACCGCATCAACTATGGCTCGCGCCGGTCCTCTTCGGAATGCCGACAAAGTAGCAATGACTAAGGCCTTCTGCATTCTCACCGACTTACTCATCATGGACGCTGCCTTCTTCGCCCTGACACACGGTCAGAATACAACAATCGAGGCCATCAAGAACTACATCCGCATGAAGATCAGCCCATTGATACCGGAAACCACCTACGATAAACTGCATAGGCAGACTCCGGATCTGGATGCTCCCAACCGTCTTCGGCAACATATCATCGAATCAGAGAAATGCGAAAAATGCTACAAGCGTAATGACACCACCGCTTTGAAAGCTGCACTTCGATGGTACTGCACAAAGCAATGCGCATACTCGAATGGTTACGGCATGGAAGCACCAGGCAAGCTCAGAATGGGAAGAGACGGTGGATTACGGGCCAAGCAACGCAAAGAAGTGGCGAAGGCTTTGGCGATGCACGCAGCCATTGTGCAATCGTTAGAGACTCGGAAGGACCCGAAGGAGCTGGAGCGGCTGAAGCAAGAGGAAAGGAGGTATTCTTCAATGGTTGATCAGATGAAACCACAGATTATATGGCCATGTGTATTGGTTGCGGTGGCTTCACAGAACCCGGAGCTGCTGGGTGTGCTAGCTGGACCGCCAGATCGGTCACCGTCATTACTCGCGAATGCCATACTTGAGAAGGAACTTTGCTCTTTTGAGGACGGGAGAAGCATGACCGACTCCCAAAGAATCCTTTTCCGACAGAACTTTGGCTCGAACATCCGGAATTTGGACCATTTTGCCATGCTCCGTGAGCATTTACTTCTCGATGCATCGACTCGGGCTAAACTGGACACAATTTGCTGCCGGAATTGTTGCAACACCGAAGATCCTCAGATCAGAGAGTTGCAAAGCAGGATGATGGCAGTAGAGAAGGCCATCGAAGAAAGGCTCAAGAGAGAAGAGGCTATTGCTCAGCGAGTGCTGGAGGAAGAAGCGGCCGAAAAGGAAAGAGAGCGATTGCGTATCCTCCAGAAGAAGATGCTCGAAGAGAAACGGACCAAAGAGAAAGTACAAGCACGTCGATGCTATGCGGCAAGAGTCTTGTCACTCCACACCAGATTCATGGAGTTGCTTCGGATGGAGGGCCAGCTTTTGGCTCACTTAGACGAGGCAGGTGGGATTGTGAATGTAGTGCACAGCTACTACTCCTATGAGACGGTGGATGTCGCAGGTCGGTTTCTTGGACAGTCATGGCAACCCGGAAAGGTCTTCGGCGAAGAGTTTCTATGGCACTTGCTTGGGCGTGAAATCGAAGGGACGTCCGGTGTGACCTGCATGGAGTGCAGTTCTGTCCCTTCCATCAGAGAGATGACAAGCCTACTCCGGCAGCAACTGTCTTCAAACCCGAAGTTGGTCGATGCCCACTTCCACAGGCCGCTAGATACGGCCGAGCGGGAAGAGGTGGCTAGGCTGCGAGGTAAATGCTACGAGGAAGCACTGTGGGACGTGAGAGCCACGGTCAAGGTCGTTTGCAATATTGATCAACCGCCATCCAGCGCGGAAACGCGCCTACCTGCTGATGCCTCACCTGGGCTTCGAGTTGAGCAAGTTGGTTTGAGCCTGCAAAAGGCACTGGAAAGCTGTCTCAGGAAAAGAGTGGCTCTGACGCCCAATTCTTTTGACGACTACTATTCTCAGATGGATTACCACGATAGGCCGAATGGCCGCAAGAAGACCCAGAAAGTCCAGTATGCGCCCTTCCTTGAGTCCAACTGTATCGACACACACCTGCTTTGGGACCGTCGGGTGTCGTTCGATATATATCTAAGGGATCTTGTGGTCTACTTGGAGGATACCAAGGGCATAATAATGTATGGAAAAACCGCCGATGGTTTACCAAAGTATCCTTTTGCGCCAGTGATACGTAAGTTACTGGAAGATTATGATCAGTGGAAGGAGAGAAGCTCGGAAAATCTACCTGACAAAGGATCTCAGCCTTCTGGTGTTGTTCATGGTTGTAGTGTATCGGCTGTAGAGAAGGATTGGGAAGGCGTACAGGCTTTCGAGTCACTGGCCACAGGATCCGAGTGTCATGAAGCTGCGAACGTCGATGATCGATCCGACGGTGCGATTACGGCTACAGATGGCTTCCAATCCGCCATGGCCAAGGTTACTTTGCAGGGGGTTAAGGGTCTGAGTCTCAGGTTGACTGATGGACAGCCTGAGGTTGCAAGTGGCGGTGGATGCTTGGTTGAAGCAAATGACTTCGTGAGAGATGGTGATGACCTGCCAGTGGCAGACTCGGCGGATGCGGTGGAAGATGACCGGGAGGGAAACAAGAATGCCACCGCCGGTGGGGATCGTTTCGGAGAAAAGTTTGTGAGCGCTTCAAGTTGGGATAGTAGCATGGTTGCTACTGATTTTCAAGAGACTCAGATCAGAGCCTATGATACTGATTCAAGAGCAAATGAGGATGCCACTGGTACGGAAATTCCACCTTTCTCGGGAAATGGTAGTAAACGAAAGCGCGACACTTCAGTTTCAGTTTTATCTGAGGATCGAGGAAGCCTTAGATTGAGGAAGAAGTGATTAATTTTAAGGGCCATATGCCACTACAATGCTTCTTAAGCTTCTTGCCTCCAAGAATATTGGAAATGGTTTACTAGGAAAGACCTGAGCTCATGTGCGGCTTTGGATCCCATTTGTACGTTACTTCGTTATTTACAGTACCAAGTGTGTCGGTTCCTCGATGAGAGCATGAACTACTTAAGTAAGTAGTAGTTTCAAAGAATTACTGTCTTTATAGTAGTAGAACATGAGTTTACTACAAATATGTCGTATGTCCTGCTGCATACTTCATACACTTCGTACATCTACGTCAGGCGTACCGGAGCGGATGAAGGTTCTTCCGGACTCTTGGTCAGGCTAACCACTTCTGGAGTCAACATTGCAATGCCTCTCAATGAATGGTACTTGGATCGATACTCCAATGCCTTCTTACTTACAGGTACGAGATTATCCATCTTGTGGAGGCTTACACTGATTATCCAAATCCGATCTGCAGTAAGTACTTACCTAAGTAAGTACTTACTTGGTACTGATGAAGTGTTGGGAACTTAATTAAACCGACCGGTAGCGTGAAAGGCGCGAATCAAAACATGTAGTTACTTGATCGTACTTGTGAGCCTCCACATCAAAACATTAACAACAACACAACATCCTTGCGTTTAGCTCAATCAATTCCCACAACTGTGCGTGAGGTAAGTAGCTATGTTATTATCCGTACTTTCTCTAATGAGCCAGGCCTTCTCAGCACGCCTACTGGGAATCCAGCTATCGCACGCCAGTTTGAATTCGACGAGCCACCCGCGACACAGTTCGACAGCGGTCGCGACCGGTACGGCACATCTGTTGAACTGCGATTTCGCATTTGGTGGAGCCTACCGCAAGCCTACCGAAACACCGTTAGCGATAGTTTGCTCTTCCGTCTGCTATACTGGACATCCTTCACCGGCACGTTCGCGACAGAGGCGGAGTTCGTGAACGATTCGGGTGCAGATTTCGGAAGCCTCCCGTCATCAAGTAGCTCCGAGCATCGGCACGATAGCCACGGTACTAGGAGAGCCGTGAGATCGGAAAGTTTGCCGAGTCGTGTCAACCAAGTACCGCACACCGAAAATTGGAGATGAAGGGAGACGGCAGTGCGAAGAAGCAACCTGGCGCCGGTCGGGGCAAGGGGAAGAGAAAGCGAGTGGCGGAGCCTCCTTTGAGCCCGAGATCTGAAGAGCATAGGAAAGAAAGGAGAGCACTGATAGAGCTTTTGGATAAGCGGCTAATGGAGGCCCAGATTCCATTGATTGAGGCTTTCCAGAAAGAGGAACAGGAAAGACAAGCAAAAGAGCAACAAAGGATCAGAATAGCGGCATGGAAGGAACAATGCACCTGTCATTTGGTACGGAAGGCTTCGATGGACCCGGAATTTCTTGCTCTGTACGAAGGTGCACCAGAGCGAAGTCCGGCAGCGTTGGCAAATATAATTCTCGATAGAGAATACAGATCTTTTGTAAAGGAGATCAACATCAGTGGAGAACAAGCCTACGAATTCCATGAGGCTTACAATACCAATGGACGGGAACATATATCTCTTCAGCCTGAGTCGAACCATTTGAGAATTGTTATTCAACATCTGTTTCCTGGAGGGATGGTTCCGGATTCCACCAATTCGGATGTCATCGATACAACAGGCTGTCCCGGGAACTGTTCAAAGTCGGAGGATCTACATATAACAGAGCTGAAAAGGAGACTGTTGGCAGTAAACGCTTCTGTCGAGAGGAGGAAAGAGAGGGAGCGTATGGCAATCATAAACAAGCGGCGCTGCTATATCGCTCGAGTGTTGTCAACCCATGAAACCTTTCTTGCCTCGCTTCAGGGCAGAATACTCTCCTCGGAATGGGTGGTTGAGGCGAAGAAAATCGTGGAATTAGTGCGTTGGTGGTATTCCTTGGAGATCGAGACAGATGTTTGCGAGCCCTGTACCAAAAATTCACGGTCAATGGTATGTATCCTTGCGGAGGAGCTATTATGGCATATATCTGGCCGTCCAAGAGACGGGGTCGCACCATGCGCACAATGTGCCAACGTTCCTTCTGTTGCTGCTATGGAGTGCGCAATAAGCGAAGCATTACGGGCAGCTGGTCTGATTGATGAACATTTCCAACGGCCACTCGATCCATCGGAGTCGGAAATAGTGGGAAAGATACGCCGGTCGGCTTGCTACGAGAGAGCTACAAGAGAGATCTCCGTGGTGCATTTCGAGGGGATTTGCAGTCCACACGAAGTTTCAGATCCTCCTACCAAAAGCAACAGGACTAAGTATCAACATCGATTTCAGGCTAGACATGGCTGCGAGCAGCTTGTACAGCATACTCGAACGGGTTGCTCAGGAAACGATTGGGCGCGCATATGCAACAACTGATTGGGGCTGGCAAATGGGTTCTTATTACCAGTTGAAAGACGGGTGTTGTATCGAAAGGATCTGGGACAGTCGAGTACTACCACGTTTACTCTTGAAGGGTTACCTTGATTATCTTGAGGCGCGGGACGAAACGACGCTTGCAGAGAAGTCAACTCAGCTTGCTCAAGCAGTAAAACAACTACTCGCGCTCGATAAGCATTGCAACGACACCGCTGTCAAGAATGAAGTTGTCGTCAAAGAGGAAGACGAGAGTGTTGATGAGCTCCAGAAAAGCAAAGATTTTGGCGCCATGGAACGACGGAGGGCGGATGAAGTTGATCGCGAAGTGGATAGTGGAGTCAGAATCGGAAACGAAGAAGTGCTTGAGAATGTTGTCTCGCGGGCTCGTATGGTGAAGGAGGAAGTCCATGACGGTACTGAAGCTGTTAAAGAGGGCCAGGCTGGAAAAGGACAACCGGAAGTGTTGCTGAATGGAACAAGCAAGCGAAAAAGAGCATCGTCGTCGGTGCCACAGCCAGTGTTAGTGCCTCCAACCACTGAGCCCCGAAGAAGTCGCAGGCTCAGGAAAAACTGAGGGAAGGAAGGCCGAAGGGTGGAATTGAAAAGGACACTAAATTTGTTGGTTAGTAGAAGGTTGGGCTGCTGGCAGGGTAAGAAGCGTTTGCGTACGGTGCTAGAGCAAACTGCATTCTATTGAGGCCTCTGGGCCATTCCACATCCGTACAAGTTCCCAAGAAATATCCTAGCAGAAGTCTTTCAAGCAGACGACCGGCGAGGGTTGAAGCAGCCCAAATCCTTGGGACCAATCTGAATAACTAGCCTACATAGTAGAACTCAGACATCGTTACATAGCCATCAACTGGCATTTTCTAGCAGTGGCTCAAGAGTAGCATCACAGCTTGGGCTACTGTTCGCGCCCTCGGATAGGCCTGGGGTTTGAACTTTTTTGCCGTGGAAACCCAAGGAAGTTGGCGGAGAGGAACAAAGAAATGGGTTTCCAGCATCTTCTAAAAGGCTCCAGAGGGTCAATTTACTCCAGATTATGAACGGGTCAAACTGAGTAACCCATGAGCTGCATGTATTGACTGCTAGAAAATGCCAGTTGATGGCTATGTACTTGTAGAGGTCTATTCAGGCCCTGGGCCCAGAGATCTGCCTCCTCGGTGCACCCAATCGATGGTATTTGGATCGATCTGATCAAGAACATAGAGGAGCCAACAAAACGACAGATCTGAATATGCAAATGATGCCTCGTTCGTATGCAGGCATGAGACCGTCAACCTTGATCTCAGGCAGGTCAATTTACACCCACGTGCTAAAGTCCTATAATTTTCCGACCTTGTTATTTATGGGTTCGTCCAGACCGGTGAGAATCGTTACCTATCCCATGTCAGTATCCGTGCTGATATTCTTCAGGTGCAACAAGTGGCTTGCCTGACCAGAATTCAGCAGGACAAAACCCACTCAACCTCGTTTCCCATTTTCCGAATCCGAAGTAGCTTCTAGTTTAGAGGTTCTTCCGGTCGCGGAGGTCATGGAGCTTGCTGTTCACCTCAAACTCAATCCGGCCGTCGTGGTGAAAGAAGCTTTCGTTGCCCTAATTCTTGCCGAATACCGTTAACGCTCGACCCATCGGTTAAAGAAATGCCCAATCACAACCCCGGGACCTTCGTGGGACCCCCACGCTCTAGCGCATTTGGCCATGCATTATTCAACAGCCGAAGCCCGCACACAAACGTTGGGGCTAGGCGCATAGAACACTTTCGTTACCCGCAGTCGTCTAACCGGAAGCAGGCGTTAAACGCAATATAACCTGCGTTTCGTCAGGTTTTGATGTTTCGCAAATACGAATTCTGGCCATTGAGAATCTCATGCCATCGTTCCTCTGCCTCGAATACCGAATCCTCGGGTCCATCAGAAGGCTGTCAGCCCATTCCGCTTTGCAAAGCTCCGCTTCTGAACAGATGTTCTTAATGCGAGAGACGCCCATCTCACAACTCTTCTTTTTCATTCTCATCTCCAACTCTCTCGCTACCAAAACACCATAAAATAAACATCACCAACATGGCTGGAAAAGAACTCGACCCTAGAGACACCATCGAAATCGGCAGTGACGACTCTGACGGATATTCAACCTCTGGCTCATCATGGGACAGTGACACCACATCCCTTGCCAGCTCCATCTTCAACTATGTATACGAGAACGGAAGGAGATACGCCAACGAGAACAGAGGCACAAACCTCATGCCCAATGATGAGACCGAACTCGAGAGACTAGACTTGATGCACCATTGGTACGTTCGCTCCCTTTTTCCCATCCTCGTTTACTGAAAAGCCATCTAACAATCCTCGTTCAGTTACAACTTGCTTTTCAATGGCTCTCTATACAAGACCAAATTCCCATCAAACTTCTTCGACCAACCTCGCCGTGTCCTCGATGTCGGTACAGGTACCGGAATCTGGGCAGTAGACTTCGGTGATCAACACCCTACCTCCACCGTCATCGGCATTGACGTTTCGCCGGTGCAACCCAGCTTCGTTCCTCCAAATGTCCGTTTTGAGATCGACGACTTCGAGTCACCAACCTGGACATATTCGGACGATCAGAAGTTCGATTTTATCCATATCAGAACCCTCATCGGCTCAGTCAAGGACTGGCCAACCTTCCTCAAGCGTGTCCACGACAATCTTGCGCCTGGTGGATACGTCGAGGTCGTCGAGTCCGATATCTCCGGCGCCTTCAGCTCAGACGGTACCTTCGAGAAATCTATCCTCAAGGAATTGACGGATTTGCTCGATACCGCTTGCAAGAAGGTTGGAGCCCGCATGGATGTTGCTCCAGAGCTACACAAACTGCTGAAGCAAGCCGGCTTCAACAAGCTCGAGGAGACGAAGATGCAGATCCCGTTGGGAACCTGGCCAAAAGACGAGAGGTACAAGAAGCTTGGTCTGGTGTTTGCTGAGTGCGCAAAGACCGGTGCCGAGGCGTACAATCTTGCTGCGTTGACAAGAATCTTGCATTGGGATGGAAAGAGAGCCAAGGACTTTATTGCGGAGGCTGTGAGGGCTATTCAAGACAGGAAGATCCATACGGTTTATCCTCAGGTTGTTATTTTGGGACAGAAGGATTAGAAGTGGTGCGTTCGGTAAATCGTTTTGTCTTCGAGAGTAGTGATACCAATTTGCATCTTCGTTCCTGTTGAATCGCGATATCGTTTGCTCCATCTTTTTTTTGAAGTTTGTCCTTCGTCTCAAGCAACTTGAAGCATGATATAATACATGCAAGAATTATGGCCGTGACTTGACATGAAGTAATTTGACCCTTCATTCAACCTCTCGACGTGATATTCACGTCCGATTTCGTAATTAATTGTCGAATTGTCCATCGTAGATGAGTGCAGATGCTCTGTGTCCCGTTCCTATATCCTTAAACTTCAGCAATTGATAAAGATTTTGCAGAGATCAATACCTCAACGGTATCGCCCTCAGGCAAGGTGCATGAACTACCGAACTTCGATTATGTAGGATACCATACATCGGCAGATCCGTGTCCCTAATCCCATCGATGCATCGGGTGCGGATAATCGTCGTTGACCGAGAAGTGTAACAAAGAAGCGCAATCTGCATTAAGCTATGCAGTCGGTAAGAACACAACGCTGCTTTGAGGTTGCGGTGCTCTCTTGCTGAGTGACTGCCATGGTTGAAAGCGTGGAGCCGTGTCAAATGCATAGTGCCGATGATATACCAAGACGGGCAGGACCGGCACGCTCTTTGCCAGGTCCAGATGAATGTAATTTGACAGCAGTCAGCAGTGCTGTAGTTTGGGCGAATGGCGGTAGAGCGGATGTCACGGTGGATTCCATTTCGTTGAGTTTGAGTTAACGAATTGCCCTAGCTAGCTATAGCCGGCGGTTGTAGTGTCGTGCGTCTGAGCTGAAGGATCTAGGAGCGTTAGTTTCAGGGTCCCGCTGGTAACAGTTTTGCACTTACCCCTTGCTTGATTCCGTTGGATTTGGTGGCATATGCGTTGTCGATATTCGCATGCTTCATGGGCGGTGATGCGGAGATGAAGAAAGCAAGCTAGAGAGGAGCTTGGCCAAGCTTGGATGCGAACTCGTCGGAGATGGCAAGTTGGCAACAAACAAAGTTAAGCGATAAACGCGCGTTTACTTCCCGATTCGCTTAAGGTACCTCCTTCCCTCCTCGGTCTTCTGTGATATTCCTCCCTTCCCGTTACAACATTTCGACAAACACACCGAATCACTACCCCGCTTTTTCGATTGGTCGCAAACATGTCAACAAGCACGGCATTACGAACCTCCCCTCTTCCGAACCGCTCCCTCAAGGCATCGTCGATCTTTTGCCTGTTTCGAACAAACCTCCTCCTCGCCCAACAAAACTTCGGGGTCGGTCTGATTGCTCAGCCGCTTCACCGGACGGACGCAATGCTCGCCGACTACATACTCACCCGATAATGTCGATCACTCTACTTGGGCGTCGTTGCCAGCATCAATGCATCTCCAGGTGGTGTCGGATGAGAAGGAGGAGCAGGCGCCAAGGGACGGCTCGATATACATTTGTTGAAACCTTATAGGAGGTTTGGGAATGGTGGATTGTCTGAGGGAGGAGATGGGACAAAACCTCATAAGGCTGAGATGAGATGATGCACTGCAGTTCGCGTATGTATGTGAGTTTATTTGGACTCGATTAACGGGTGACTGACGGGAGGCTGTGCAGAAACAAGTAAGTAGATTTGTGGCTTTTGCACTCGGTATACGGCAACGTCGAAAGAGCTCAGACCCATCACCTTCTCAACAACCCTGGAAAGGAAAAGATCTACATGGGAATGCTATTCTAGCTGAGGTGCACCTGGACTGATGTGGAGGGACTACGGGGCTCTCAAGCAAGGTATTCAAATTTCTATTTGATTTGTGAGCAAAGGCTGATGATTTCAAACAGAACAGCAAAGCATACTCGGTCGATCCTAATATACCTTATTCCGTGATGTTATTTTCACCAGGAGCGCCCGGCAGACGAACAGACTCTCCACCTCAGAACATCCCGAAGATCAGCAAGCCTTGGCAGCTGCTACGATGTCCCCGAAACATCTCATGCACAAACACCACGGCCCGTATGACCCGTCCTTCACAGATCGACTGTGAGGCTATCGAGTTATACAGAGATCCTGCCAACCATTGAAGCTCGGCAAACATGTGCTCGATGTTTGTAGCTGGTCCAAGCTCTCAGCCCGGCACGATTGCCATGCGTTACTTGATCACGATACTTCGCTTTTGTCACACCCTCGAGTTCGAGAACCTCCTTCAACCCAGAATAAACGGAGTTCGAAGGTGCACACGGGAGAACGTGCTTGATCGGATGGGATACAGGTGTGTCTGCTGAAGCACTGTCCAAGGGAGAAAAAATATGGAACTCTGGAACTGGCTGTGGTCACCCTACCAGCACCTCGTCGATCATTACCCGGTTAAGGAGAGCAACGACATAACAGACATCCGTCTGCTGTTATATTTGCGCATATCTCGACAGGATATATCTCGATATCACGTGGATTATAACCCCTTTGCAATTTGCATATCGACTGGGCGACGTTAACCTGCTTGTGATGCCTGCAGGAGGTGCCTTTACGGGGCGGAGAGTTGTCTCTGATTGAGTGGACGTCCTTCACTCCAGTTGCCCGGCTTTCCTCCCAGAATCGAGTACGCATTTGGCAAGGATCAGCAGGTAACGAGGGTGGAAGAGGAAGGAGGACGGGTTTATTTTGGTGTTTACCGTTCAGTGCTGAAATCACTCACGGGTTTTACACAAAGCAAAGCCCCGCAGTTACGATATAGCCTTATTCCGATGGCTGCGGTCAAGGAGATCTGCATCTGGGTTGCCTTTTTGAGACCCGATTTGGGAGGAAGTCTCGTCCGACCCGTCCTCCGGTTGTTAGGCGACAAGCCTTTTGTTTCTTCTTCTTGATCTCCGAAATCATGCTCAACGAAAAGCGGCTCGCTACAAGTCTCAGCAACTCGATTTTAATGGGCTAGTTCATGGCTATGGCATTCATGGCTGCAGAGAATCATACCAGCCTATTTAAACTCTGGCATATCGGGCGTCGAAGAGACCGATCATCGGAGAACTGACCAGATACCATCAAGAGAAGGGGTCTTTACAATCGAGCGTGCCATTCGAAGTCGATATCTTGATATCTGTATAAAGCAAACCCGTGAGCACATCACATTCACTCTTCACCACACTCCAACCTTTATTCCAATTCGAGATATCAACGGCTCACTACTCCTTTACAGCACTCGAGTTGAGGATCAGAAGCAAGGAACCGGTCTCATCCGCCTCTCCCTTTGAACGGCCCCAGATTTATTCCTCGTGTCTCACCTCTCTCCGTTCCTGGGATCTGGAACACTTTACCGACTCGCTTCAACTCGCAGATTCTTGTCTCAACTATATCCAGCTTTTCACAACCACTGGACCCAATTACCCCTGCCAATAACACCAGCTTTCATCCGCCTGTTGCGGAGAACCCAACAACGTCGAAGATTGGTGCTTATCTGGCGGATCATATCGATCAAGCTTATCCCTTGCCTGCTCTCAACCTCACTACCCGTCATTGCTTTCAACCCAACTGGGATATACCTCAAGGATTCCAGAAACTCGCCTAGAGTTACATACGAGATACACTTCTCTAGACCTTGAACGAACTGCTGTTCAACGGTGCGGATCGACAGTTCGTGCAGCTGCACCTGCTTCTCGAGTCACGGCATCACCTCAAACTCCCTGCGCATATTGCTTCTTTCGGATCTTGATCTGCTCTCGTCGCCATCGGCACAGACTCACTCGGACCGCCGGATTGGCAGTCAACCAATTAACCTCTGTGGTTCATTCTTGGTGGTGATACTTTCCAGGACAAACCTGGTATTTCGATTCCTTTCCGGAGAGGTATGTCAGAGCTCACCCATTTCTGCCCCTTCCTGTAATTCCCTTCAAAACAGTATTCATCTCCCGGGATCCCGCTTGCTTCGTCACTGTCTGTTGCCGTTCATTTTGTGCAGGATGGTTGATGGAGATCCATTGCGATTGCTACAGCACATCTGGCATATGCCCGAGTTACTAGCCCGCAAACATGATTGTCTGGTGGATACGGTTGCCCTTTATAGTAGTGCAGGTCTTGTGTAGACTGGATATAACTTCCCATAATCGTGGATTTTCATGTTGATGCAGATGGGTGCGCATAAGGTTGTGAGATTCTGACGTTTTTTGTGTATGATAGGCCTTCCTGAACCGGAGATATTCCTCCAGAGAAGCAAGTAGCGAGAGAGAGAGAGCCTTCTGGAGAGATCCAGAGAAGATCGTCTTCACCTCGTCCAGTCTTTTGTCGACAATCAATTAATCATCTCGATATCTGTTGATTTGCCGCTCTAACGGGTACCGGAATAGTTTACTCTTGTCTGGCTTGTCAACAGCCCGAGGCTGCGAGGAGCCGTAGTTGCATTTGGTACCACTCCCGACTCTCCACCAGTCCTCCATTCAGCTTCGGACACGGACGGCTCTACATCAATTGGACCGTGAGCTATCCGTAAGTAGGCAAAAGAAAGGAGATCGGTGAAAAGAAGAGGAGAGCCATTTCTTCTTGGTTACAAAAGTTGGAGGAACAAAAAGCTTTACTCCTCTTCTCCTCTTTCTCTCCTCTTTCTATTTTTCCCTTTCCCTCAGTCCAACTGCTGGTGATTATCTCGAGACTATTCACGGCAGAAAATCAGCAGACGTCAAAAGTCCGTCTTCCCTCACTTATTATCACGAGCTTTGTCTCGTCCCAGGTTCCGTGGTTCAGGCAGTTTCGAAGCGGCCAGCGCCAACCTTTTTCGGCGCAAGGTTCACTCGGTTGTTTAATCGTGGTCGTTGTCTTTCGCCTTTTGTGTTGCATCTCCAAACATCCATCCGCTCATTCGCTCGCAGAAACGCGGAAACTACTCAGACTTGTCCCTTCTCGACATCGACGGTCGACCATCACGACTTGAACGTCTGTCTTCGACTCATCCGAATTGCTTTGCACGAGTCATTGTCATTTCTAGCGCAGCAAGAAAAAGTCTTTATCAATTCTCCTATACCCGGACGTAGCGATCGCCACAAATCTTCAACACCTTGCGAACACAGAATACACACACACGGCCTCTTGCGCAATTATCGAGCTCCCAAATCTTCAACCAAAACATCATCGTCAACTGAGGAAGAGGGGACGAAACCTTGATTACGAACAATCACAACCTTCTCGCCATGGACCCCAAAGACCAATCCCACCCACCGCCAAATTCTTTCCAGCCCTCCGGCGGCGCCGGTACCCCCTCCAAGCAACAAGTCAACCCAACCCCTCAATCCCAAGGCGGTCCAGATCAACAGCAGCAGCAACAACAGCAGCAGCAGAAACAACAGCAAGACCTCATCAACTCGCCCGATATCGATCCTCTCGACAGCTCTGGAATGGACACAAACATGACATCCGCCTCCAACGCCGGCAATCAGGGTCCACAGATTGGATTGGGAATCCACGGTAATGGAACTGGAAACGGTGCCAGTAATACGGGCGCTGGAAATGGGGGCGGTGGAGCACAAGGAGGAGTTCCACAGCCAAAGGTTCATACGGCCTTCATTCACAAGCTTTACAAGTGAGTTGTTTCCACTCTTTTTCCCCTATCCCTTTTTGCGCCGAGATGGAGATGAGCTTGGACCAGAGGCAGGAATGGAATACTGACGAGACTACAGCATGTTGGAGGATCCTAGTATTCAGCACTTGATTGCGTGGTCGCAGACAAACGATAGCTTCATGATGACCCCGTGCAATGAGTTCTCGCGTGTTTTGAGGTGAGTCAATGGCCCCGACCGATTTCTCGCGAGATGGACCAGTGGAGTAGCGAGTTTGTAGCGAGCAGAACTAATGAAACCCCGCGATTTGTAGTCAGTACTTTAAACATACCAATGTGAGCTCGTTTGTACGGCAATTGAACATGTATGGATTCCACAAAGGTATGTATCACTCTGATTTTCTCTCCTGTTCCGCGATTCCCCTTCTTCACCGAGTTTTTATCTTCGAGATGTCCTTATCCACGACAAGAAAAGACCGGTGCGGCGGGGAATGAGGGAATAACCAGGAGAAAACCGAAGCTCACGAGCTAATGACTATTCCCCACTCCAGTAAACGACGTCTTTCACACCGGCCCACCCGACTCGACCGTCTGGGAATTCAAGCACGGCAACGGCAGCTTCAAGCGCGGCGACCTCAACAGTCTCAGGGAGATTAAGCGAAGGGCCTCGAGGAATGTCTTGATACATCGGGACTCGTTCTCGGGAGCCTCACAAAGGGGTGGTCCTCATCATCCTGGAAGTGGAGCGGGTACACCGGGGAATGAGCATGGTACAGATCAGGGAGATGGTAGACTGATGCATATTGAGAATATGTTTTATGCGGCGACGGATAGGCTGGCGAGAGTGGAGAGTGATAATGCCTTGTTGAGTTCGAGATGCTCGAAATTGACGGATGGGTTACTGAGGAGCCATCAAGTGAGTAGTACCTATAGATGAAGATGGGTGAGCTGGATTCTAACGTCCTACAGTACAATATCACGCTATCTCGATGCTTAGCCCGATTACTCGACCCGGGTAGCGCAGCAGCTGCTGAAAGTAAGTTCTCTACTCCAAGTGCAACATGATTAGTACACTCCAGGAGACCCCCCACTAACACTCTACTCTCCAGTCCAGAACCTACAACAAGAACTCGAGCGTCAAATCCAATCCCTCGAAGAGCCCCTAGACACCCACATGCACGCTCCCCGCCCCTTCTCCGGCTCCATCCACATCACCGACTTTTCTGCACCCCTCTCCCCCCGCCAACTCGACGACTCCCGCCGCCCCTCCTTTGCAACCCCCTCCTCCAACCCCCCCAGCCAATCCGGCGGTGGCTACTTCCGCCCGCCTCCCCTCCCAACACTCTCAATGCCCTCCAACCGCCGCCTCGGCTCAGTATCCACCGGCCCCTCCTCGCCCACCTCCGGCGCCTCCCTCCGCCCTCCCCTCCCCGGCGCCCCCCTCTCCCCCCGGCCCCCCCCCCCCCCCCCCCCCCCCCGGCGCCTCCCTCTCCCCCTTCTCCGCCCAAGGCCCCCACTCCCACCTCAGCCGCCGCCACACCTCCGCCGACATCCGCCAACACGGCTGGACCAACCCCGGCCCCTCCCCCTTCAACACCGCCGCCCACTCCCACTCCATGAACGGCTCCGCGCCCCCTCCCCCTCCACTCCCAACCTGGGGCCCCGCCTCCCCCCAAAAAACAGGCTACGACTCGGCCCGCGAACAACTCGCCCGCTACGAAATCGGCCGCGCCTCCGTCTCGTCCGCAAGTCCCTTTGCTGCCCACGAGAACCGCGATCCTACAAATCTTAGCGAGACGGGATGGAACTTTGAGAGGGCAACCAAGGGGTTTAAACCCCAGGGGCAGAATGGGAATCTGGGGCCGATGGATGGACCGATGGGGCCGATGGGTGGCGCGAGGAGAGGGAGTCTCGCGACGAATAGTGTGCATTTGTTGCTGAATCCAGAGGCGGCGGCGGGACCAGGACCGATGGAGGAGGATGTGGATCCGTTGACGGATGATCGGAAGAGGAAGAGGTTGGTGTGAAGGTAGTGATCCCGTAGAAGGCGAGGGATTTGGTACGAGCGGCGCATGGGGAGGAGAGAGAGTGAATATCATGTGAAGGAAGCAGGTTGGGATATCATGGGGAGGATTGGATTTGAACAAGGCTGGGGAATATCATGAGCAAGAGGAAGAGGAAGAGTTGGAATATCATGGTGAGGATTTTTTGGCATGGATTAAAATTTATGGCAGGCTTACTTCTGGGAGGACTTAATGGTTTTCATTTGTGGAGGATGTTTGGTTGGATTGCTGTGTTTTGCTTTGGACATTTCATCACTTTTTATTTTTCTGTTGATTCATTGTCGCACTTCACTTGGGAACCTGGGATGTGGGCATGGCATGTGCTTACGAGATTCATATCATCATATCATTCTAGTTTTGTTTGGTTATTATTGTTTATTCATTCTGGTTAAGTCTTGTTTAGTTTCATTTCATTGTGACCTTCTGTGCTGGTTCGTCAGCCTAATTCTTCTCTCCTTTTTCTTTTTGATGTGGTTGTGGCTTTCCTTTTTCTCTTCTTGTAAGTTATTTTTGATACGTCTTATTCTTCACTCTTTTGTGGATTGTGGATTGGATTGAGTTGGTATGGGTGGGTATAGGTAGGGGCGGTAATAATGGGATGGGTTTTTGGCATGCACGTTACGTTCTGTTGTTCTGCTCTGCTTGTGTTAACTTCTGGTGATTGGTACTCCGCTCCAGCTTGTTCATGACTGTATTTTGTTGCACGGTAAAATGTAGGACTGGTAAAAGTAATGGTAATATCACTTTGTATTAATGCAGTTGATATATGTACAACCCGAACCTCAGGTACTCCTTCCCCGTATCTCTCCTAAACCTCGGTGCCCTCGGCTTTCTTATTCCTCTGTCTCTCCCGCTTCTTCCGGCGCCGTTCCTTTGCTGCTGACGATGCAGTTGAGCCGGCGGCTGGGTCTTCGGGCGTGTCGGTCTCTGTCTTGGGTTTCTTTGCGTCTGACTCTTCGGCTCCTCCTTCCTTCACCTCGGATGTGGACTCGGTCGTAGGTGCCGGAGTGGAAGCATCGGTAGGAGTTGTATCGATGGGCTTCTCCGACGTCGCGGTCTTCTCCGCCGCTGGTGCCTCCTCCGTCCGCTTCCGCTTCTTCTTCTTGGTCGACTTGTAGGCGTCAAAGGAGTTTGCGAATTTCTTCTTTCCACCCTTTTGTTCCTCGTCGTCGCTACCGGTCTTGATTTTCACGGATGCCTTGATGACTGGCGCTGGCGCCGTATCCTCTTTCGCCTCCGGTGCTTCTCCCATCTCGACATCCTCCTCCCTCTCCGGCGTCGGCACTTTCCTCTTCGTCTTCCTCTTCCCCTTCCCCAACCCACTCCGTCCCTCATCCTCACTCTCCTCCACCACCTCCTTCTTCTCCTTCTTCACCTCTCCCTCCACTCCCTCCACCGGTTTCTTCTTAAACATCGGCCCCAACAACCGCCTCCTAAGTCTCTCCTGCTCCACCTTGGCCGTCAAATCCCCGCCCGCAAACTCCTTCGGCACCGGCGCACCCAGCCCCAGCGTAGGCGGTGCGGGCGCAAACAAAGGGCCGCCGTTGAGGTTGATGTCGGTGTCGTCGGCTGGATCGTCGTCGGGGAAGGACGAGAGGGCGGTGAGCCATGAGGTGGCGAGGCGGTTGGTGTGTGCGCGTTTTTGGGCGAGGGCTGTTGTGAAGGCGTCGGGTTCTGAGGGGGTGGTGGGGGGGTTGGAGGTCATTGTGGTGATGTGGTGATGGTGTATCGAGACTGGCGGTGAAGAAGAAAATGGTGACACAGTCAAAGGTGTACGAGGAAAGCCAAGATCCCCTAGGGGTGACTGGTCTGATCGATCAGATAACGGCGATTACGGCTCGTGTCGCCTACAGCTTATCCTCACCTTCCGAATACGGCTACAACCGCCACGCAACACCATCACCAGAAGTGGATACCACAGCAGGTGGATCCACCTCTGTAGAAGTCTCCACCAGGGACTGCTGATAGTGGTGCTGAGGAGGTCTGCCTGTGAGGAAGAATGAGGATATAAGGTGACAGAAACCCCTCTCTTTCCACCTCCATCGCGCTCAGTCCCACTCGCAGCTCGTGGAGGTGGAAAACAGCGATTTCTCGACATTTTTCTCACTTTTTCCACCAGCATGGCTAAACCACGCAACACTCGCTCCTCCTCCCAAGCACCGCCAATCGAATCCGACTCTCAATTCAGCCTCCTACAGCACGATCCTATCACCGATTCCCTCCCTTCCACGCAACAGACGTACGACACAGACCACCACGCGGCCCAGCAGCAACTGCAACACCAGTTCCCCGCGTCCACCCCCACTCAACTCGCGACCCCCTCTACGGCTGGCGAGACACTCGGCGGGCCGAGCCGGACTACCTTCCTCTCTCCCCTCACCCGGATCGAGGAAACGCCCACTCCAGAGGGCAACCGCGGTGTTACGACGGGTGCTCCACCACCGCCTCCCCCCCCGACGACTGACACGGCACCTCCCCCGGACCTCCACCAATCCGCACTCAAACGCGCTCTCGAGGACCTCCTCTCCGACCCCGCTAAACGACTCCAACTCCTGGGTCCTAGCCTTCCTCAGCACCACGATTCGGCTCCCC
>ML119922.1:0-36001 GCA_003788565.2 Ascobolus immersus RN42 | reverse complement strand
CCGGCCCGGAAATTTTGGTATATCTTAATTATAGTAAAAACCGGGTTTTTTCTCTCATGTTGCTCATGCCACTTCATGCCAAACCCTATTTTTCCTGATGTTCATCGTCTCATTCTCCATCCCCACCTGATGCCACTCCTCTCCACCATTACCCCTTCCGAATCATCAAAACATCTACCACTTCATCTTGCATTGCCCGCAGCGTGCCCGACAGCGAGACACCTCCACTTTCGAACGACCAAACGGCTTATCAGCGAGGCCCAGTCCACCCCGATCTAGACAAATTTCTGGCGACAAACTCACTCACAGCACAAACGCCCTTGCATGAGGGAAGGTTAGGTAAGGCTTCATTCCGTGGAACGTCCTCCGTTTTTTTCCCCACCTGTCTACTGATTGGCTGGTCTCAGTTCTCTAACTTTGTGCCTTGCATATGGCGTGCATAGGCAAGATCACCAGGCTTTCATCTCTCACCCTTTTCAGTCTTGATTCGAACTTTCGGACGCGACTCGACTCGTCCTCTCCACCTCTTTTCCTGGCGCCAGCACATCAGTCTCGCTTTATTCCGCTGCTTCTTTTATTCGCCATTTCGTGTATGAATCGAGATGGGGCGTTATGTACCGCGGACGAGGCCTGTGAGGCGAAAGATTGGCAACGCTCGAACGGGAGAGACGTTTGCTTCGGCCAACTTTGGATTTTCCTACAATCATTCTCTCGATGATGGTGGTGAAAACGGCAGTAAACGGAAAAGATTTGGGGCGGAGACTGGAGAAATTCGCCAATTCGTTTATTTCGAGAACGATTATGGGCTCGATGATGACGGCGATGAAAATGTCCCGAAGAGGAAGAGCCAAAAGGGAGAGTACGAGGAACGTTTGTTGAGAGACACAAGGGAGATGCAAGAGCTACTTCCGAATTTCGCATTCGCCTATGCATTCAAGAAAATGAATTGCTCTTGTACGGGTGCCCAGGAAGCTCAGGTTGATATCTACTGTATTGGTTGGAAAGGTACTTATTCCTCCTGTCCATTCCCTGCCATTTTAGCTCGGTGTGCTTCTCCTTACCTGACCGTACCGGACGCTGGAATTTCATAGCCACATACGGATGATCAACTCCTATCAATCTTTTGACCGTCCGGCTTTGCCTTTATTTTGCTTTTGTTATGGTTTCTAATTGTGCTTTGATTTACAGAATCTGGATTTCGACGGCTGTCAACTTGCAGTTGCCTGGCAAACCTCGCCCGACTATTGCTGCAAGGCTACTTCCCAACTGAGCCGACAGGTGTCAAAACTGCGATTCGTTTCATGCAAGTCGAGCATCGAAGGATGGATTCGCCAAAGCCCTCAGGAAGACGAATCGGCGGGTTTTGAGGAAGGAAGTTCGGGATTACTGTGAGCATTTTCGGAAATGCGTCTACTTCTTCTTCCGAACGGTTCACTTGGCTGGGACAGTGAGGAGCATAGCGATGGCGACAGGCAAGTTTGGAAATGAGAAAGCTATCCTTTTCGGATCTCTGGCAGAGAGATGCCCTGCCGATTTCTATCGGGTCAACTGCAAGGGCTCCGATGCGCCATGGATTGTTAGCATAGATGGAAACTTCCAGCATTGGCGGCTCTTGATCGCCTCGAAGTACTCTATTCCACCATATTTATCCTTCCTTTTCTACGAAGTCCCCCACAACGAACGAGCTTCCGTTAAGGCTACGGCAGTTACAGCGTCAACGACAGCCTTATGTGCTCACAACTTCAAGGCGGCTGGTTCCAAACCAATGACAATGGCAAAGTGCGATGAGACTGGTCTGATGAGTTTGGTCTGTCGCCATGATTGCTGTGTTGCGTTGATGAACATGTATGCTGGTGAGCGGTTCGAATGGGTCTTATTCATACTTGAGAAGTTTCTCGATCAAGTAGATTTCGAGACTGGTCTGAGGAACGCATGCATTCTTCTCTACGACGTCGCCTGCCGAATTACACCTTTTGTTGCTTCCAACAAACCTGAACTTGCTTCGAGGTTGACGGTTGTGGTTAACAAGTTCCACTGCTACGCCCATGAGCTGCGATGTCAAAAGCTCTTTGGTCTAACGCTCACCAAGAGAGTTGGCGAGAGTGATGGAGAGGGTACCGAGAGAGTTTGGGGTTTGATCAATGATCTTGTTTCGTCTAGAAGGCAGTCAAGCAGTCCCAACAAACAACTCCAACTGGAAGATCGGCTCCTCTACAGTGCAGAAATAAAGCGTTTCAGTCTTGCCATGATCCTCCTCGGTCGTTTCACGAAAGCAAAAAAGAATCACCAACTTGAGACGGCTCGCCTTCAGCTTGTCCTCGATACTGTCATTACCGTCGAACGAAAACAACTAGGTGGCCTTCCACTCACCAATCCTCCTGGCACTGCCGAACAAGACGACGACGCTGACCAGACTTCCGAGACCGAGTAACCCGCTCAACACCCTTCTGATGCTCCAACTTCCACATATGATGAAGTGTTCGTCACTGAGGAATTGCTACTCGCTGAGTTTCAAAGTCAGAAGGCATATTTCGAGAAATCTTCGACCAGAAAGGCAAAGTCTAACATGACCATCTTCGAGGCTCTAGTTAAGGAGAAGGAACTTGCCGAGGGCTTGGAGGATGCCGAAGACCGGCCAAATCATGCTCGTCTGCTTGCAGCCCAAACCGAAAAGGTTGAGAAACTTTTACGGCAGCATCGCCAAAGCAGAGAGGTCGATTGGGCAGAAGACGGGGAAAGATGGCGTGATGCAGAAAGGGCAAAGCATCCAGAACGTTTGGCATATTTTCACCTATCCAACGAGCTCGCCTTGACGGCACGGTGGTCGAAAATCCCCGCAGCGAGATTCGTCAAGCAGTTATCCGCATTAAAGGCAAAGACGAATGCGCATTTGACGAAGACTGGCCAGACAAGAGGTATGTGGAAGAAAAATACACGGCTGTGGAAGAAATACGACACTGAAGCTTATGTGTCCGTCTTGGAAGGCCTATATGCGGGGATTCTCAAGCAGTCTGCCTCCCGAACAATCGAGTTACGGAACCTGAAAGCAAGGGGTAGAGGGAACAAGGCGGCAAAGCGGATTCTAGCAGTCATCATGAGAAGGTTTCCATCAATTGAGGAAAAGATTCGAGAGTTCAACCGGATTTGTCTAAAGCTGCCTGTTTCTTCCTGTCCTGCTCAGTTAACGAAGGAGGCATTTATTCCTTTAGCAAACTTGGATGAAGTTCCAGAGACAGATAGGAGTGAGGCTCTCTGGCACTTGGAAATCATACGTTCGGATTTATTCCAGCCAGACAATGCAGTACCCAATGCCCTTTGGCCGCATTCAGCGAAGATCAGGCAAGCCACCCCTACTCTGACACGTATATCCTTTCGAAGCTAACGTGTGAGTAGATATGCTATCGATTCCTTACATCGACGAGACCGCGCAATCGAAAAAATGGAAATGGTGAAAATCGAGTGGGTTAGATTGCTTGACTTCAGCACTGAAAGGATCCAAATCATACGAGGATGCAAGGAGAATCCTTATCTTTTGGATGGCGCAGAGCTTGTTGACAACGAGGAAGTTATGGCGGCCTTTTTGTGGGAAGAGGTGCAAGGGCTACAATGCATCGTTAGCAGGAGTACTAAGTTCTTGGATGATTTCTTTGCCGCTCCCAAAATGGCCGATCTCCTTCATTACGCCCGTTCCCAAACTGATCAAGTTGTGCACGCTACGGCTGGTGGAGATGAGAATCCACACTTCAGGGAAGAGCAAGGCCAGCTGGACGAGCTGGATCTGGACCAGAAGTTGGAGGAGGATGAGGATGATTTGATATATGGCGGGGCAGATATCAAAGAGCAGGTCGATGAGGATGCTCTAGATCTATGGGGTAGATATGCGGAACGAAGGGAAGATGATGATGACGAGAACAGTGATGATGAAGATTTCTATTATGGTAGTGACGGCGAACAAGACTATCTCTTCTAATTAAAATAGATATCACCTCACTATACTGTGGATTATGGATGTAAACATACCTTGAGTGCATGTTACCCTTTGCTAACAATACATACCAGAATTGAGCAAATCTTAGACTATGTTACCGCCCCTTGTGCCTCTTGTGCCTCTTGATGGAATTTTGTTTGGAGGGCCGAATTGAATTGTAGCAGTGTTTGGTAGGGCTCTCGCACCATACTCCATGGGATGGAGTAGGAACCGAGCATGCACTTGTGAGTTGGCCTAAGGCAAAGGTTCCGTCGCCTCGCCGTACCCGGTAAGTTAGTTTGGTCCTCATCCCTTCGGTAAAATTTTTTTTTCCCCGATAGTCCGTTGGTTGTGCGGAGAAAGGCATGTTACCTGTCATCTCCGCCCGCCTTTGCCAGAATTTTTTCCCGATTCGGCAGATAGAATCTGGCGAACCACCCCCGTGATAATTTTCTTTGTTCAGGACATCCAGAAACAAAACACCAAACAATCTCTCGAATTGGGCATACGATGTTATATACCGCGACATTCCTCCCTTTCCAGTTCTTCTTCTTCACCTCACCTCACATCATCAATTCACCCATCCGACTCTCCTCATACACTAATTTCACACTGATTCTGCGGTTCTTTTCCCTTCTTCAACTTTCTCGCCCAACCTGCATCCTCGTGCCTTCCTGCTTTTACTGGTGGTTTCTTTATAGTTCGCGCGTTATCTCCAGGCTCTCTCTTCAATCACAATTACGCCATAATTGGTCTCAGAAAGCAGCACAACGCCACAATCCTACAGTCTGTCTACCGACAGCCCTTCATTGTCGACAATCGCCAGATCCTGAGGTGGGCACTACGCCGCCACACGTCCTTCTCCCATTTCCTCATCTGGGCACTTTGCCTTCTTTTCACCATCGCATCGAATTTGTTCCAGGTCCTCGGATACAAACTTCTCATCAAAGTTTCGCCCAAAGCACTCGATCGCATCATGGTTCAACCTTTAAACTCCGAAATGCGTCACCATACCGCAGTCGCAACACCAAACAATGCCCACCACTTTGTGGATCAGAACTTGAATGCTGCTTGGGAGGTTATTATCGACAATATGTGAGTCGTTCCTTTTTATATTTCAGTTCTCGCCACAGCTCTTTACCTTTCCTCCACTCCTGTTCCACGCCACATTTGACCGGCTCCAACTCTCAGAAAAGTAAAGATGCTAATGCTTATTTCTTCTTCCTGTTCTAGGAACATTATCTTGCAGAAACAAGCCTATAATAGGTTCAAATACATCATCCCACCGAATTGTCAACGCCAATGGGTAGTCCCATACAGACTACGCGACTGCACACCAGCCCCAAGCACACGCAGAGATGGTACTATCGTCCCAGGCAATGACCCTCTCGGCCACCGTCCACCACGCAACCGCAACCAACTTGTCAGATACACCCTTGCCCAATGGTACGCCCTTGCTGATCATTACGAGTTCGATTGGCGCCAGTCGCAGATGGACATTGGCGAATGTCGCGGATACTGGGCTGCATGGTGTGGTGCAAATATTGGGAATGGCTCCGTCATTCAAGCTGCTGTTCAGGAGCTTGCATACCTTCCACCGGCCCCAGCCCACGTTATTGCAGCAGCTGCAGCTGCAGGCACTATCACCATCGACGGCGGCAAACATGGTAGTTCCAGTGGTGGCGCAGCGAGTAACTCCGGTACTAAGGGCAGCAATGGTAAGTAAGTAAGGGTTCTCCTTTTTTTTTAATGATATCTCTTATATCCAATTCCATTTTATTAAGCGTATCATCCTGTCAGCCCAGCTATCCTTTACCGTCAGTCATTCCTATTCTTTTTTACTGTTTTACGGTCGTAAAACGGTCGTTATATTTCCTAGGTATCTATCCAAGTATTCCTATTTCCCTATATCATGTTCTGTCCCTTTTGCGTCTTTGCATCTACACTATATTTCAGTACATTATATTTCTATTCATCTTTTATTTCACTTGGTGGTTGTCCCATCGGCTCGGTATAATTTCTTTCCTTCTCAAACGTCAAAATCCACAAAAAAAAGTTTCTCTTTTCCAGGTATCTCTTTCTATGTCGTGTCTCCCTTTTATGCTCGGAAAACTCCAGAAAAAAAAGTTGTTCCTTTGTTATTTTGTCGGAAACAAAAGTATATGAGTTGATCTTTCTCCGTTGAGCTTCCTGTGTGCTCGCCGCTGTCTTCTTGGTGTGGTCTTGGACGCTCTTCTTCTTCTTCCTTGGTGTTGTTTCTTCTTTTCTTCGATGGGGAAAATGGACCTGTTCTGCAGTGGTGGTGATGGTATCGAGGTTACTTCGGTTTCTGTGTTCTTGTGTTGCCTGGTGGGTGGGATGTATGTGTCGTGGTCGTGGGTTGCGTGATGGAGATTTCCACTCGAGTTGAGCTGAGCTCCTCGTAGTAGCCATTCTTTCTTCGGTGGTGCTTTCTTGATTTTTCGGTTTCTTCGCTCTGATTGTCAATGCATTCACTCTTTTACCTCTGCGCTTTTCTAGTTTTAACGAATTGCCTCTTACCTTCTCTTGATTCGTTTTCCACAAGATCCATTCTTCACTGCTGCGCTCGTTACTTCCTTGATGCCTCGTACTTCCTGGTGGAGATTGCATTGTTGATTGATTTGCGATCGTCTCTTTGTTGGATGCGTCGCTAGTTGTTTGGAATAGTGGTGGTGGGTGGTTGGTGGGTGGGTAGTGGGTCGTTTGCAGTTGTGTTGTGGTGTCTTTTTGGTTTGAGTTTTGGACTGCGCTGGCTGCTGTCTGTCGGAATAGGTCGCTCCTTTACATATATAGGTTAAATTTCAAAGGCCGGTCCCTCTTGTCTCTTCTCCTTCTCCGTCTTCTATATCGTCGTGTGCTGTGTGGTGGGTGATCACGGTTGGTCAATGTCGTTGTTTCCTGTCGATGCACTGTGATGTTGATGATGTTGATTTTTCTGCGTCCTTACTGCTTGTTCCACCAAGTGCTTGATCACTTCTCTATTCGCGCTTGTGTTCTCCCATTCCACCTCCCATTCTAAGCTTCAATGAGATGCGACACACTCGAGTTGACTTGGTGCTTGATGCTTGGTACTGTCGAAAGAAGTGCTTTTGTGTGGCGAGGTGTTGATAGATGGATGTTGAGGGCAGTGATGATGTATGGTGTTCTAGCTATGGGTGCGCCTGGCGATGGGTGATGGGTTTGGTGGCTAAGATTTTAGCAGCGGCAAATGCAGGCAGTGGGCAAGTGGGCAAGTGAATAGCAAGCTAAACAGAACGTTACATGGTGTTAGATATTCAAACATAGGGTCTCATTATCTTAACAACTGTTACATTGTCAATACGTTTGTATGTGATCAAACATGTGGTCTTGTTGATTTAATATCCGTTAGGCGATCTTTCGTTGTCCGTTCAAAAGAAATCTACCTTCCACCATTTCAGAAGCCCAAAGCCCGCTTATCTTACTTGCTTAACCCTTCTATATATTTAGGAACTCTCACAGTACTTACTCATACGATCAATTTGGAGTTGATTCGGAGGGTTTTCAACTGGTGACTTCATAAAACTTCACTTTCTCAGGTTCTCGATGAAGTTCCCATAAGGAAGTCAACCACCAATCCTGAAAAGCAATATATCGAATGTGCACCACCATATATCCACCACAACAAAAGCAGATACGACGATTCCAAATAGTAGGCTGTAATGTACGCGTTTCACTTAACAAGTCTACATATTTAAATCAACAAAATTACGGAGTTTTATTAGCGGTCATATGCGTTAGATCATTTTACAGGGTGTAACGGTCGGTTACACTTATTATTCTGTGCCACATAGAGTCTTCCTGGAACCAAGGCCAAGACATGAGTAATTAGCCACGCAATGAGGCACCTCATCAAATCCCCCATCCCACCAGTCAAGCCTTACCCAAACATCACACCAACAAACCACATACAACATAAGGGCAGGAACCTTCTCTACTCACTCCACACACCACGCCAACTCATTCTCTATTCACGACAGCCTTGCTACACTTGCGATTCTCCATTTGCGAACTGACGGAAAGCCAGCCAGCGACACCCATCAATTTTCTTTAATGCGACAGATGACAACTCTCGTGGAATGAGGTCACACGAAACAAAGACAATCCTCGGGGAATCATGGTGTATGGAATTTGGATTTTGGGCAACTGCAAGTCTTACAAGGTTCAGATAAGTAAGGGACTCCGTGAAGCAAGAATGATGCGATGCTCTGAATAAAGTACTATCAGCCACTCAGGAATTTGCGACCACAAACGAAGGCGACAGACGAAGTAGACGAGAAACGCACCGAGTACCGAAATGTCATAAAGCCTCCGAACTCCTCACCTCCCAGATCACATCACATCACTTGCAACCTTTTACCTTCCACCCGCACAGCCTTCGGAATTCGTCCTCGCCGGCACCGGTACTGCTCGTTATCACTGACCCTCACCCGCTTCATTCCAACTCCGCACCGCACCAGCCCCCACAACTGACATTCGGTCCATTTCCATTTGCACCGTTCCGACGTGACGTGCCCCTAATCACCACGATCCATCAGCTCGACAATGGCCAGGTTTTCTGCGATGGAGAAGAGAGCGAAAGACAAACGTCGAAACCCAACCTTGGTACAAAGACTGTAAGTTCAACTTTTACCTCGATGCTTTGGTGGATTTGTGCGGTGGAGTGGAGTCAGTTTGGAAGTTTGGAAGTTCAGTAGGCTAACCGTTGGATTTTGCGACATTTCCAGGGCAGTATATTTTACGGCGATATTCTGGTCGGTTGAAAGAGGTCGCAGGATGGAGGCTATGCGGAGGAGGATTCAGCAGAGACAGGAGAGCAGGAGGCGTATGCAAATAATGTACGGTAACAGAGAGCTTCCAAGCACTGTTGAGGTTGAGAGCGATACGGATGATGAATGAGTTGGATTAGCGACACCTTCTTTCTTGGTTATGCCTTCATTTTGTTCCTTCTTTCCTACCTATCTAGACAGAAACAATACATTGGACCATACTTGTACATTTTATAACCCTGCCAACCCAACCCGAAGATGAAAGTAAAGTAAATAATAAAAAATCAAACCAATACCTAATACCTAAACAATGCATTTGTCCCACACTATGTACCCAACCCTTCCCAAACCCTTCCCAACAAGCAGACCCGACCGAGTAACCAACGCATGGGATGAAAGAGCTTGAGAACGGACAAGAAGAAAAGAAAGGACAAAGATAAAAATAAGAAAAGGAAAAAGATAAGAATAGGAGAAGAGTTTAACTCTCAGACAATGTAAACCCATGGATTATCAAGAGACGAATAACCTAATGAAGAAAATAAGTAAGTCTTATCAGAAGGTTGGGTGGATAGGCGTTACCTTCTAAACGCGACGTGGGAGAGGACGCTGACGCAACTGGCGGGAGCCATCTGCAGGCCGATTGAAGTCTTCATGGGTAGCCTTTGGGTGGAATATCAACCTAGCCCCTTCATCCTCGAGCGCCACAGCTCTCTCTTGCTCTGTCATTCTTGGTGTGCGAATCGGGAGCGGACGGTTCGGGTTTGGGGGGGGGGCTAGACCCAGTGGCAGCGCACGGACTCGCTTGCGGTACTAAAAAACATTAGCGTGTGCAACTAGTGACGCAACCAGTTAGAGGGAGTCAACACACACGTGTAGAATTAAGCAACGCAACCCTGGCCTCCAAATCCTGGTTTCTGAGTTCCAGCTGCGTCTTCTCCAGATTTGCATCTCCGAGTTGATCGAAGAACATATGCTTGTCGTTGTACGCGGCCGTCAACTCCCCATTCAATTTCTCCTCATTCTCCTTCAGCTTCTCCACCTTATTCTTGAGACTCTTCTCTTCTGCTTCCAAAGCTGCAACACGAACATTCAAGCCGACATGCGTCTCTTCACTCTTCTTTACAGCCTTCTCCAACTCAGAGCACTTCAACTCAACCTCCTCTTTCTCCTGCAAAGCCGCATCAAGCTTTGCTTTCATCACGCCGCTGGCGTCTTTGCTGTTCAACAGTCTCGATTTGAGCGATCCCAGCTCAGCATCCTTGGAAGCACCATCCTTCTCGAGCGCCGTGATCTTGTCATTTGCCTCTGTAAGTTTCTCCTTTGTGTCATCCAGGCTGGAATTGACGAGTTTCAACTTCTTTTCGGCCTTGGATGTCAAAGAATGGGCGGCCTCGAGAGCTTCCTTCCACTCTTTGGCGTTCGCTTCTTCATCCTTCCGATCCTTCTCAATACGCGCCTTCAACCGCTCAATCTCACGGGCTTGGTTGCTGATTTGGCCAGTCTGATGCTTGATCTCGTTGTCGGCGATGAACTTCATATGTTGGAGCGATCGATAGGACTGTCCAACCGCTTCCAGATCGATCTCGAGAGTCTGGATCTTTGTTCTCAGGTCTTCCACCTCCGACATTGCTTCTGACATCTCGGAAATTTGTTTGTTGAGCTCCTCGATTTTTGCCTCTTGAACAGCAGCTAATTCCTTCTGCTTTTCAGCCTGTCTCTTCAGACGCAGTTCTGCACCCTCCAACTTGCTCCCGAGGACTTGGTTATCACCGGTCAGTTGCTCAAGATCCTTGCTCAGCTCCTCGCTATCGGCTGCGAACTTCTTAGCTTCGGCAGCGAGCTTGGTCTTTTTGGCGAGGAGATCTTCATATTCACTCTCGGAAGCAACTATTGCCAGCTCGAGGTGACTGACATGAGTCTTCTGGACGCGCAACTCCTTGTTGAGGAGCTCGTTTTCCGTTCTCAAGCGGATCAAATCTTGAGATTCCTTTTGGCTTTGGCTGGACAGATCACGAAGTGTTTGTCTGGGCGTAAGAGTGTGATAGCCAGTTGGCGAGAGTGGTGTTGGTTGCTGTTGCTGACTATGAATGGTATTCGATGCAGGACGATTTGCGAAAGGTTGCATTCTTGGAGAACTGTTCGGCGTCGCCATGGGAGTACTCATGAGTCCGTTCTGAGATTGCCCGGAGCTTGGGCGTTGGCGGATCCTTCTCCCGGTCTGTGAGTCTACACCGAACCCATCAGGGCCAATGAGCTCAGGAGCTCTCTTTGGAGTCAAGGAGGCGGCACGATTCTTGGTCGCTGAGCGCCCGTGCTGAGATTTGTTGGAGGAGGTCTGCGACTCCATCGAAAGACGTCCACCTTGTGGTCGTTCCTTGTTGGCAAAAGTGGCTATTGGCATCTAGCATGCGAAGTGGTAAGTTAACTTCCAACTCGCCAATTCAAAGGTATAGGAGGAGAATGTTTAAAGCTGATGTGATATTAAAGCAATAGGTGTAAGTGCAAACATATAGATTCTTCCTCCGCTCGCACTCTCAACAGCCACAGTAAGGAATTTGGCCGTATTCGACTACTGAATAAGACCGCAATCACGTACCTTTACATCTTTGAAGGAGGCATTGCCGCCAACTTCCTTGACCAACTCGTCTATACCCCGTGTGTCCTCTTTGGCGGGTAGGCCCTTCTCCTCCCAGATGTTCTTGATGGCTAGCAGCTGGGCCCTGGTCAATTTTGAGGCGGGCGCTTTGGGTGGCATCGTGTGTTGTTTGGTGTTTTGGTGTTGTTGATATCGGTGTTTGTACCCAAGCGTGAGAGGTTGTAAAGGCGTGGAGCGGGGTATTTGTGAGGATCCTTGCCAGTGAAGGATTGTATATGTGGGTTTCTTTGTTCTCGTTCGGGAAGCTTCCGTTGGATTGCCAAGAAGCACGGAGAACGATGTTAGGCTTCCAAGCGTGCTGTTACATTGATTTACAGTGCCTATGATTCCTCAACAAAGGCTTTGTGATGCTTTCTACATTATTCTTCTGTAATGCGGCGCAATGCAGTAGAAAAGCGTTTTGCAATCTTTTTTTCCCCTTTTTGGTATCCTCTACTTTGCCCTCGTATTTGTGAGATATTCTTTTAATCTACCCAACACCCAACGACGATCCACAGCTGTCAACAGCCTTCACCACCCTTGCTCGAAACAGAATCGTCGACATACAAGCACCTGTCCACCAACTCAATGCCACCGCAGAAGTCGAAACCAGCACCAGCACCAGCACCGGCCGCGACTGCTACTCCAAGTTCGGCAGCTACACCTGCTGAAGCACCTACACCGCCTACTACAACCAGCCAATCGGCCCTGCCTATCCTGACAATTGCCGATGACCAGCGGATCACCGTGGATGAAAACAAGAAAAGGTGGATAGATGGCCAAGAACTTTCCGTTGCGGCTCGAACCAGACTATCGCCAGACTTGAAGCGGCAGATCAAAACCATAATGGACCATGCTCAGAGCTCGCTGAAGCATCTATCGGGATCGACGGGCCAAAGTCTGGAATGCATTATGAATCTCGCAAAGTTCTACCAGGTCGACCTCAATGGCAGTGACTTGCGCACTGGGAAGCGGCGCAAGATGTGCCCCTGGAACGTGTTCCAAAACGAAGTTTGCTATCAAAAGGGATTGGTCCCAGGAGGCAAGCCTACTGATCAGGCGGAGTTTGAAGAGGCTGCTGCCGACAGGGCCGTCGCATACGCCGCGTATATCCAGGACCCAAAGAACCTGAAGGACCTACAGAAACGGGCGCATGAATTGAACACCACTTCGGCGATTACAACCGATACCATTAGAGACCGAGAAAGAAAGCGTTTTCTTAAGGATGTATTCACTCGGGTAAGTTTTTCATCTCTATCCTTCTGGTCACCCGGTTGCTTCATCGCAGCACATTTCAGAACACCAGTACAATGCTGATCAATGTTTGTTCCACATTAGGCAGTAGCATTAGAAGCAATAGGAATTGAATCTCTTATCTTCATCTCTGATGGCAGCAAGGCCAATGGAGGTTCAAGCACCGGCTCTGCAGTTGGATGTGCCTATGATGAGCATACCCTTGGAGGATTAGGTCTGGGGAGCGATATGTTTCACTCTTATGTCAGAGGTAAAGAGTTTCACAAGAGAGTGGGCGTCTACAAGGCTATTCGAGCTGAGGGCGTTTTGCAAGCATGTGGGAATATCGGTAAGTGATTGATCGGACATTACCCTCCACCTCCACCTCCACTCTTAGGCATTTCTAACTTTATCTCTCTTTAGCGGCACAGGCAAGGGCAGCAAGAGAGAAAAAGGAGAGGGCCGCCAACAGAATTCCCGAGCCAGAGCCCGCAAAGAAGCTTTCAACCCGCCAGCAACATCGGCAAAGAATCAACCAGGTGGTCTGTGGCGCACCTGACCCTCCTCAGCCAAATCGACCGATGGCTTTGGGAAGCAAATCGGCAAAGTCAACATCCATTTCGGACATGCGCTCAAGAGTATGCAAGATGTTCTACGAGGCGGTCGGTGAAAGCTGGTATGAAGGTCGAAGATTGCCGAAAGCCTCTTCATGCGTCAGTAGGCTGGCTGAGATAGGAAAGAAATGGAATTTGCCTGAAGGAGTAACTGTCGCGGATTATTATGGCACCATAACGAAGGCGAAGCTTGCTGAATTTCAGTCTTGGGTCAACGGCAAAGACAAGCATATTATCGATATGACGGAAGCGGAGAAGGCTGAATATGATGCGCTCGGGGCGGAAGAAGAGGTGGCCGTGGATGTGGAAGGCGAACCAACTCAGAAACCCACACGCAAAACAACCGGCAAGAGAAAGCGAAGTGTAACGACAAGCCATCAAGAAGAATCCGAGGCTGGCGAAAGTCATCTCCAGCAGCAAGAGCATGACGGCGGTCCCTCTCCAAACCAAGAATCGGGGTCTACAAGGAAGAGGGCACTAGCGCCAACCATAACGAGGAGAACAACCAGAAGCATCACCAATAGTAAGAGGATCCGACTTAGTACGGATGACGATGATATGGAAAGTGGTGATGCCGATGAGGAAGGTGAAACAGAGCAGGGCTTTGCAATCAGCGCCGAAAATCTCAAGGAGCTCGAGTATGACTCTGATTTCGAGGATGCTGGTTTGAATGCTGACAAATGCGGTGGCGAAGAAGAAGAGGAGGAGCAAGATAACGATGATGACGAGGAGCAAGCTGTCGACGGTGAGGAGGAGCAAGATACCGATAATGACGAGGAACAAGCTGTTGATGATGAGGAGGAACATGCTGTCGATGATGAGGAGGAGCGATATGACAATGATGAAGATGAGTAAGGGAAATATGAATAAATAGTAGGGATTAATTAGACATCGAACTTCAAATAAAACAACAGTGGTTTCAGCAGGCAGGATTGACATTGAATTGCTGATGTAAGAAACTAACCAGCAAAAGCTACCCAAGAACAACCCAATAACAACCGAACCAGAAAGAAATCCTACTACTATTCCCATTCCCATATCCCATTCCCATACCCATATCCATACCTGTCCCAGAAAGCCAGAGAAGAGACCGAGCATCAACGGCACCAGCACAACACAATCAACCTCCCACCGAAGAAAACAGAGAGAAACGAAGACCTCGCAAAAGAGCTGACAGTGTTGGCGACAGGGCACTCTACTCAAAGTCATCCTCGTCATCCAAAACTGCGGCAAGACCGACCTGGATTTCAGAATCGGACACCTCACTCTCATAGCAATCAACCTGGTCGTCCATCAAGACATCGTATGCAGTGGCTTCCTCGGAAATAGGCAAGAAAGAAAGCAAACGAGGCAACTGTTCACCAGTTTGCTCGTCGTACTCCGGTGTCTCCATTGCGTTTCGGGAATTCTCATCAGGAAAGAAGCGCTCGGCGAAGATAGTGAAGGCGGCGTCGCGGTCGACGGTGGTATTGTTATACTCCTCCAAAACTTCGTTAAGCTTGCGATCTCTCACCCAGTTGGTGGAACGAAGCACCTCGACTCCGGGAATGAAGTCTTCATCATGGGTCGGGTTCTCTCTGAGAACCTTGCTGATTCTCTTGACTTCACGCATTTTGCGGCCGATGTTGATGATCTTTCTCTAAGCCATAGTTAGAAACGGTGCATTGTGCAACACCTGATGCTCAAACTCTACCTTGACTTTGGCGATCATTTTCTGGCAGTATTTCCCTTGTCCGTCACAGCCACCAATCTCTCTGAGAATTCTGGCAGCAAAGTCCTTTGGCGAACCGAGAGGATGATCGGCTGCGCCCCATGCATTGTACTCCTGACAAGCCTTCTTGAAGATGCGCGCATGCTCACTCTTGAAACACAATCTGTTCTATATGTGCAAACAATCATTAGCAAAAGGCTCGAACCATATCCCCTTACCAAAACCAAAGGGAGGATCAAAAGCATCACATACCGCACTTCCTTTCGGCTCACCAAGAACTGGATACCCATCACAGAGGTGACCCTTCGACTTTTTCTCCTTGCGAATTCTGTACTGATGAGAGCCACGCCCTCCGCCAAAAGCCTTGCGCTGAGCGGCATTATGGGTGTACTTCTTTGGGATCGGTCTCTGGATAGTGATGCCGTTGCTGCCGACCTCCATAGTGGATTGCTGTTGATTGGTAGGTGAGGGAGAGGACATTTTGTCGTGGTTGACGAGATGCGTTGCGAGGGTGGTGGAGGATGTTGGAGAGAGAAAGGAAAAGAGAGCAAACTGAGTGTTAGGTGGCCTAACGGGGGTGGAGGGGTGCATTTGAACAAAGAAACCTGGTAAATTCACCCCCTCGAAGCACGTTCCCGAGCTCTGCACGCCCCACCACCTTTCCTATCATACAAATTTGTTTTGTCAATTGAATCCAAAGCTATCAAAACCAAGATAACATCTCCATTCATCGGTATACAGATCATTCGTGGGTGGTCGTTGGTGCGTTGGTGGGTGATATGGCCGAATTAGGCAATTGTGCTCAGTGGATGGAGGATGGACGTTGGGTTTCCTTAATGGTAACACAGGTCAGGTGCGATACGGTTACGTCATGTGGCGCATGCGGCGGCGCACTACAACCCCCCGAAATCCCAAGGAATTATTGCTCACCCCACCCTCGAAGTGAGCTCCGAATAGCCATTTTAAGCTTTAAATAACTCCGAGATTGGGATAGTTATATCACTTATTCAGGAATACGATGTAACAGAAACGTCGTGAGAAGGATGGGAGGGGGGGTTAAGGTTCTCGTTTCTTAGGAGTTTTAACCCTAAATTAACCCTAAAAATCCAAAATTTCAACTCAAACGATCAAACACAATGTAACAGGACGTTTAACGTGTTTGCTGAATTAAAATTCCAGTACGTCGACAAACGGACACAAACACTGTGTAATGCACCGTTAAAAAACCTTACATGCCGGGTCGCGGTCAAACAGTGTGTTTGACAGCCTTTGCCTATCTAACAAAGCGCAACGAGATGTAACCTAGCGTCAATACGTGTGTAGTTGAGTAAGATTGTGTTTGTGTGCTGCCAAGCACCTGCCGTAGCAAAACATGGTGTTACATGACGTTTGGTTAAAAAGGCTCGATTTCGGGAAGCCGAGGGTTTCCCGAGCGTGCCGGAGCCATTCCGAAACAAATCACCACAGAAATCATCGGACTGAGAATTCCCCAGGAATTTCCCCCTTTTCGGGTTTTCGGATTTCTAGGAAGTTCAAAAACCGGTTCTCATTCGCGTTTTTAAATAAACATGCCGTAAGATTCCGTTACGAAGGTAAACATTCCGTTACAGGGCGTAACGGTATGTAAATCTGTCTGTGTGAGTTTAAAGACATTACTGTTAACAAACAATACGTTACGGCTGTTGTGGAGAAGTGTGATTGCGTTTATATTGCGACTGCTTTCTTTGGTGCCGTTTGATAGCGTTAGATCGTGTTTCTTTTCCCGATGGTTCGGCAAGCCGAAGAATTCGGGAAGCCACGCATACCCATCGCCGCTGGTCGGGCGAAACGCGGGTTTTCGCGATTTCGAGGGCCGCGCCCCGCCAAATGGAGCGGGAGCGATACTTACCCTAAGGCGCAATGAAATATCACATCGGAATAGGTTTGGGAACGGTTTGGCGGGGCGGCGGTTTAGGGGTGCGGATCGTTAAATTCCATGGCCTTTTTGGCGTGGTCGTTAATTTTTTTAGTGGCCTTGTACGACGGTCCGTTAGACGAGCCAGATGTGCTATCGATGAATGGATCATGGTGAGCGAATTTAATTATTAGCCAATACTTAATACAAATACTATTACCTGGTTAATGATATTACCGTTTCGATATTCACGTTGAAACTCTTGGTGTACAGTGTTTAGATGATTCGCCCTATATAGCATGAATAATCCAAGTTTCCAGCACGTCAACACATTAAGCACCCTAATAGCCAGCAAAACTTACAGAAGTGTGAGCGTCACCATCAGTGGAGCAGAATCTGATTCCTTTGATGTAGATGACCTTTACCTAGATCGCCTGTCAATTATACTAATAATTTCAGGGTCCATCTCCACATTTCAAAGACTTCCAGGTATGTACAATCACGTATGTCAAAGAGAGGATCACAAGTCCATGTCTGACGTATACAAATGCAAATGAACCAAAGAGTTCATCTTAAGAGTAGAAGTATATGATCTAATTTGCAGAAAATTTCAATTTCCTGAACCTGCACTGTGCGACTAGATAACTGTTCATAATCACTTTTGACTATCTTGATATCTCAGCAGATCAAGTTCCGGGTTTATTTAAACAGGGCAACTACAACAAGCTACAAAATATAGTCTGATATCATAACTCGAATAAATATACAGTAATACACGCTTTCGATCTCTTTATGCAAATATTAATGTACCCTTTGTTCCTAACGAATTCAAAAGTTCTTATTGCTGAGCTCAAGCTCGAGACCACTTCCAACCGTATGACGTCGCCGCACTGATGTGCACCTATGCACTTGAAGCTTCTCATGGCCATCGCCTACATTCAGAAGCTCCGCATTACCACATATGACTAGATCTATGTCAGAAATTGGTTATGATGTGATCCTTAAAGATGGCAGGTAAAGATTTTCAAAAATACTCACATTGCAAACTGGATATTGACAGACATTGACAAACGTAACCGGAAGACAATAAAGCTCATTCTTAAGCTTGAGAAGACGCAATATGGGAGAACAGAGATCTAGAATGAAGAGCATACAAGAATGAATATCTGAAACCTTGTAATTGGAGTGAATGGAGCAGTCTGTAGAGCGACGACAGAAATGCATCCATCTAAAGCGGCGATACTTGGATTCATGTCCAATCCTAAGCCTCGCATTCGAAGAAGAAAACATTCTTGCAATTTATGACTCATTGTCTCTTCATTGCTAGGAGTTCTCATAGCTCGTTACCGTATTAGTTACAACAGGCAAGAAGCACAGGGGTCGATTGCAAATTTATGCTTACATTTGCAGTTTATCATAGAAGACTGTATTTTAACTTCGATAGCATATGCAATTGATTGGATTACGATCTTGTAGATAGTAGTTTCTTCAAATATTGATAAAATAAAGGCGCGTGAAATACAATATACGACTTTCCTTGAAATGTGAGCAGTTATATTTCAAATTTGCTGGGCATTGGCAATGGAATGAATTGTATAAATAAATTGGTTGTATTTTGTGAATTTCATATACGTCCCATCTTGAGCTCCCCAGCTGCATGCCTATTATGGCTATAAAAACAAACTCATAGATACAGTTTGCATTATTAATATATTTGGTACACTTCACATATTCAATGTATTCGAGCCACAGCAATGACCATGAGTGGCAGCTGGGTTCTTTCCAGTTGGCGAACACAGCTTTTCAGAAACGGATACACTGGTACCCCATACCGATTGTCTGCATATATATATGCACAGTGATATCTCTGCAGTATCAAGTAGCCTTTGCTGAGGTGGCAGAATTAGCAGCATTAAAACATGTATATTTGTGCTTATCAGCTTGCTCAAGATTGCCGTAACTATATCAATAATTCTGACAAGGGACCGAGACCAGCTAAACAGAAACCAACCAGATATAATCAAGAAGATAGCTACTAAGTACAACGCATGCAACAAAAAAACATCACAAGTAAGAAATGTAATGATATAATAAAAAAAAATTAAGTGAAACCATAAATCCTTTCCCGCATTCATAAAAGATTCAACTAAAAGACAAGTTAGCCGAATGTATAAATATGGAAGAGAAAAATAGACTTACCTGAATATTATTCATGTAGATGTTCAAAAGAGATCGACAGACAGCGAAAATATCATATAACCAACCAATACAGACACGTGGAAACGATAAAAAAGTATCTCATCTACCGTCCTGTGTTGTCTTTGCTCATTTGGACTTCTTAATACCTACCTTTGTTTCCTTTGTCTTGACACCACTGTGACTCTTAATCAACACCTGCCATTCCGCATTCGTTTCATTGGGTGCATTAGCCCTATTCTTTGCTGCACCCCTCCACTAACTCATCAGCTTCTGAAACTTGTAGTTCAACTTGGAAGTTTCGGAAGGATTCAACACTTTGCCCTTTTGTGAAAGCTTGACCGGTGGGCTGGAGACGTTACAGATCTCTTTTCCAATGAATTCCCATGGGGTCTCCTTGTATTTGGGCGCTTTGGGGAATCCCTACCTGGCGATGTTCATGTAGTAACAGTTTCGGGTCTCAGGACAACTGAACTGCCAGTTATCAGTTTAGGTGGTCTTGGTTGAACGATTATGACAGAGCCATTAGATGGGTGGCTAGCTGTGTTGAATGATTGAAAAGCTTGATTTGTCGACGGTAAATCCGCAGACCGACCAGTAGATGGTTGGACGCCAACTGCATGAGCTCGAGTAGATATGGGTTGAAGTGCTACCTTACGACGTTGATCCAAATAAGACAATGCAGATGCGCCAGACGCAGTTGGAGAGTGTATAGATTGGCGCTTCATTGCAATGGTCGCTGGAGAGAGCGGCCGAAGAGTTAAACTATTGGACATGCGCAACGCGGCCGGTATTAAGGGTGAAATAGGTTTTGAAATTCGAGAAGTGCGTCTATCGAATGGAGTTGGAACTTTCATCGCTCGGAGCGGCTCAGTGCTTGGACTGATGCCAGGTGGTTTCGATTGTCGCTGTATATGAGCAGGGCTTATCTTGGCATCGAGCAGGCCAGTAATTGTAGAATGAGGCAGCAACGGTGAAGGAGATATCACTTTGTCAGGAGTATACAGAGTGTCTGACAAAACTTGCGGAGGTAGTTTCCAAACATCCGTATCTTCAAATCCTATGAATGTATTGATGTCACTGGCTTCGTCGTGCAGTTCATCTGGTGAAGCCATATCTCACCGTCATCTGAAACACCATCTGTGTAATTTGTACCCTTCCCGACTCCTCCATCCGGACCACCACTGTCCTCGCTGTCACTGGAGCCTTCATCATCAGAAGTACCTGACCCAAAGCTGTCTGATCCTGAACTTTCCTCCTCAGAGCTATCGCCCTCTGAGTTGTCTCCTGCCGAGCTTTCGTTATTGGCAGAAGTGTCATCTAAAGCGGAATCACCATTAGAATCGAGGTCTTTACATTCATCTTTGTGAGGGATTGGCTCGTACCTTCATTAACCGCGTTGACCTGCTTTTCAACAGAATCCATATCCTCTAGATCACTGTTTGTATCCTCATTAGTGTCACCACTGTCATTGTCCTCGCTTTCGTCGTCTTTCTTCTAAGATTTCCCACCAACCCGAGATTTACTGCTCACGTTGCTCGGCTTCTGCTCCTCAATATCCTCGTCATCATCATCGACATCTCTGTCCTGGTTTACACCTCGGAACTCAAACTTGCCGTCGATATCTCCATCTCCCAGGCCCATACTCTCAATCAAATCCGCCTCCATCTCATCAATACCACTGAAGCCTTCAACCTCTTTTAAACCTGACGCTTGTGACGGTGATCTGGTGTGTTCTTCCTCTTCTTTTTCTTCCTCATCATCCTTAGGTACCCAGCTAGTGTAGTTGGCGTCATACAATCTTTCGCAACGCTATAATACCCCTTGCCGCTGCGATACAAAGAAATCGAGACATTCTCCTTCACATATATCACATTTCAGAATCAGAATAGTTTCTTTTGCAGCCTTCAAGAGGTCCCCGATTACCGCTTTTCACAGGCCGCACCTTTCACATCTCGTCCCGAATGCCTTCGTGCGATCCTCAGCCATAGTGGACAGTAACTTGGTTACCGTCTTACCCTTCTTAGTCCATGGACAGGTGAGCGCAAACCGTGCCTGCACATATAAATTCAAAACTGCGTGAGAATCCTCACTATACGCTGTCTATGGGTGGTAGAATTCGAAACTAAACTCCTTCATCAGGGATACCCCAACGTCGCTCTTTGTTGTACAGACCACAGCATCGGTTGATTTGCCTTTTGGAACAATGACGCCGACAAGAAGCTTGCTCTTTAACTGCCTGTGTCTGTAGACTCTCTTCGCATCCTCCGTTGCCTACCCAGCAGTTCAGCTTTCGTACAGCGGCTATGAGCAATGGATTCTCTATGCCAGAGTTAGTACAATCAGATTCAATAGAGCAATCACCAGTTGCTCAATGGAATTCACTTACTGATCACTCTGAAGTCCAGTACTGTTGATTCCCCAGAGTCCTTCTTTATGGAAACTACATCTTTTGGCGTCGATGACTTTGATGTGTTGCTTGTTGCGGAACAAACCTTTGTTCCAGCCTGCTTCCCATAGGTCTGTTTCTTATTGTTGGTCTTTGGTGAAACCATTGCTAGCTGGAACCGCTTAACTGTTTTGTCCCCTGACAAAAATCCTGCCAGCACATCAATATCCCCATCTCCTGCCGTCTTGCTTCCCTTCTTTTTACCCTTTTTTTTCTTTTTATCGGAAAACTCTCTTAACCCCAGTAAATGTGATGCAACCGTTTCAAATCCCCAGTAAAATCTGTATGGCAATGGAACATCAACATTGTGACCCGGCGCCTACAGGAAGATAAAAGGGGAATTCAAATTCAAACTCAACTGTGGAAAAGAAGTTGTCAAAAACAACAACCCTCCGAGTCTCGATATCCTTCTACTTCCCATTATCAAGCTTCAATTTTGTGCTAAATCCATCAACTTTTTTGTTCAAACATGGCCGCCCCGACCCAGATCTTTCCCGGACAAGAATTTGCCAACTTGGGACTCTTCCGTACCGCCATGCTTCGATATGCCGGCGAGCAGCACTTCACCCCCCACTTCATAGAGGGAGATTCAACCTGAGTCATTACACAATGCCGTAGAGGACGCGAAAACTGCCGATTCAAAGTCTACATATCCTATTCCACAAAAAAGAGAACGTTTGTGGTGTCAATAAAGGCGAACCTTACACATACCTGTCAACAAGAGGAGCCGGTTACGCAACGCTCGATTTACAGCAATACGCATTGGCTTACCGATTCAATACGCGATAACGTTCCCATCACCCATAAGACCTCCACCCAGCAGATTAAAGCAACAGTCGGTTTACATTCACGCGTTCCCACCAAGCAAATCAACAGTGCAGCAGTCCGTCAAGCGGGTTCGAAAATTCTTGGGGACACTAAACTGGAGGAAGCGCTTAGCTATCGTCGACTCCCTGCCTATATTGCGCGACTCCGACAAAGCAATCCAGACGCGTACACAAACCTCGAAGCCCACAACAACAAGTTCCAACGCGTCTTTATTTGTCCACAAAGCAGTCGAACTTCGTTTCAACATTGCAGAAGGTTAATCGCTACAGATGGAACATTTATGAAAGGTCGGTTCACTCAAACTCTTTTCTTCGCATGTACAAAAGATGCCGATAATCACGTCGTTGCCCTTGCTTGGGCCGTAGTGGCTAGCGAGTCAACTGAGAGTTGGGAGTACTTCTTTGGTCACCTACGCGTTGCGCTTCCTGGCTTTGACACACCAGATACTACCTTGATCAGTGACAGAGGAACGTGTCTTGATCGGGCAGCAGACAACAATCTTCGTCTTTGACGCGCCCATTGCTGTCAACACCTTGCGGCAAACGTGCAGAAAGACCATGGAAAGGCATGTCGCGACCTCTTTTGGAAGTGTGTGAAGGCCCGTACTCAGCAAGGCTTCAATCTGGCCTTTGACAAACTCCAACGCCAAAAACCAGCAGCAGCAGTTTACGTTTCAAACATCGGCAATGCCTTATGGGTATCACATCACATGGCCGGCCGCCATTACGGGTTCCGCACGTCAAATATTGTCGAATCGTTAAACAGCTTGTTCTTGGAGGAGCGTGAGATGCCAATAGTAGTCATGTTGGATGCTATCTTGCATCGTGTCATGGATAGGAGATTCGAGCGACTTCAGGTGGCAAACAAACTTATCGCTGCAGGCCAACAATTTCCACCTTCCATGCTCAAAGTTCTTGCAACATTCGAGTTTCATACGGCACGAAACAATCAAGTTGAACGCTCGAGTATCAGGGAAGGAAAGGTGACAGAGGATGCTTTGGTGGAAGTAACGTTTGGACGAATGGAACGACGCGAACGTACCGTTCTCCTGGACTATACAAACATGACTGGTATGTGCGGAATATCCTCAGTGTACATGTTCGCTAACATCTTTACCAGGGTCTTGCACCTGCGGGCGATTCCAGGAGAATGGAATCCCTTGTGGTCATGCTCTTGCTTTCATGACACATGTCGGAGCCGTTCCTTATGCATTCATTCCGGCAATCCTCAAGTTGACGGCAATGCGAGACTCATACAATGATGAAGAAGCTGGAACTCTGATGTGACTGGTGGAAAAGAACGACTTGGATGAGGATCCAACTTGTGGGCATCCAGCATTAAAGCGACGTGCTGGTCGTCCTAAAAAGCAACGTTTTCGCTTTGGAAATGTGGAGAGAAGGGGCCAGCACTACGGAGACTATGGTGGAGGAGGCCACAATGCGGCTTCTTGCCAGATTCCCATCCATATTGAAGACCTTCTCATATAGTTCAATCGTACCTTCTATAGCTGGATATGAAAGCCCTACACTTCCTCACTCAAAAGCCGTAAAGTCCACCCGTAAAAGTGTGCCGTTTGTTGAGTTGTACGAGATTCCAAATTTCCGCCCGCAAAATCATCAAGACCGTCAAACATCCATCAAAACCATCAAATTTCTGTTCCTCCAGGAGATTGAGACTGAGACAGGTGCCGACCGAGAGGAAGCGGAGAAATCTTCGGAATTCGAAATCTGATCTCGTTAGTGGAGATGTCTCGGGTTTGGAGTAACTTACAGACCGGGCGTTGTTGAGGCTGAAGGTGTTGGCGTCACCAACGTTTGGTGGTTCGGATTTTACTGGGGATTTGGAACGGTCGCATCACATTTACTGGGGATAAGAGAGTTTTCCGTCTTTTTATTCTTTTTCTTTTCGGATCCATCCTTGTCGGGGTGCCCCTTGTCAACCGCACTTCCCTGTGTTTTCTTTTTGGCTTCCACTTTTCTGCTAGTGTCCATCTTTTCCTCATTCATATCCACATTCCTCTCGCCATTTTTCTTGGGCTTTTTAGCATTGCCGCTAGCAAGGGGTTTCCTTTCGAAGAGATGCCGCTCGACCTGCAAACACAGCTTGGTTTGATGATGCAGATCATGTTGATGAGCAACAACCTGCTGTGAAAAGGGCTCTTTCCGCTTTTTTGTCCTTGATTTAATGATCTTTGAGGATGAAGGCGCCATGTCGAATGTAAACGGCTTCATGAGTTTAGTGGTTTATCCCGGGGTAAGAGCCATGTGAATGGTATGTACTAAAATCTGATAGACCGAATCAGTTGGCCGTGATAGATTTCAACTTAACAAACGTAAGATGCAGATGTATGTATGCAATTTTGCCGAGTTAAAATATTGACAACAGCTTGCTGAAATATTAGATGCGAAGATGTGACAAGAATTTGGTGGGAGGAAAGGCAGTTAAACAGAGTGGGCAGTTAGACAGAGTGTAAAAAGAAGGAATATGCTGCAAGTTGACAGCAGCTTAACACAAATGTAAATCTCAAAAAGACAACGACATCTTTCTGGACGGGCTGGTACAGTGTAAAGTTCGCGAGGTGAGTTTGGAAGGGCGTAGAAAAGAGGGTACACGATAAGAGAGAAGCGAATGGTAGCAACAAGATATAGCGAACGTAGCAAGTGAAGGTGGTTCATGCTTTCCCTTTATTTTTTGAGCCTCAGATTTTCTCAAAGTGCATGCTTATGTATTTGCATGGAGCTAAACCTTTTGCGGGACACAAAAGAGAAGAGGAGCAACACCAATTACCCACCTTCTACCTACTGGTTGGTGATATTGGTATCAATTCGAGCTGGGCTGACTTTTTAACACAAAGCCCTCCAGTTGAAAGAGGCGCTCAAGTGAAACCTGTTGATCAAATTAAACACCAACGCTTCGTTCATATATACCCATTGAGCCCACTTGGAATTGAGAAACTGCATCGAGTTAAAGTTCAAATTCAAGATTTTGCAATTTCTTCGGCTGCAATGACTACGATCTCCGGATACCTGTGTGTTGTGCACATGGCAGCGGTGCACATTTATGTTACAGTAGTATGACTTCTCAGACATGAGGTTCGCAGATACCACCAGCAAAGATGCGACATTTGGCCACATGGATACTGGTTGCGGCGACAGTAGCGCTGGCACAGGTATGCCGCAAGGCCCTCATTCTATTCTATCAAGGCGCCAAGCCGACATAGTTCCGAAATGTTGCCGATGTTTGCAGGTCGTAGGGCAAATATTGACCAGAGAATCGAGCTACAGTTAATGTTTAGCAGAAAATGCATGCATTAGTGATCGGCAGTGGTGTCTGTCTGATAATTTAGACAATTAATTTGAGGCCCTCAATGCTTCACCTTCATCGTCGGCTACAAGAATTGATCGAGAAAGTACAAACGTCACGAACGTCTGCAGTGACCTAGGAGACTTAACACAATCAAATCCTAACCCCTACCCATACACAACTGTTCAATGCCTCTCGAAACCAGGCCAGATTCACAGAATGATGGAAAAGGAAATAGAGTTTCTGATTTCCCGGCACGTCCAGCCTAGAGCACCTACACCCGTTATAAGTCTTATAAGCCCCTTTATAGTGTATGACCGGACGGGTATACAAAGATTATGCCAACCACAAGCAGTACTGGTTGCAATTTCAATTGCTACAAATGGTACAGATACCGGCAATTGCACCTTTGATTTATATTTCAATGTCCTTTATGACCGATCGATAGTGATACGTATGCGCATGCTTCTTCGAATTGGACAATCATACATTGTTGTACTGGCTACCAATATATGTCCAGAGTATACCCGGAAATCCATTTGGTTATTATTCTATATCAGAGCGTTCGGGCCCGTCATGATCAACAGTGAGTACCCCATCCTTTGCAACTGCATGCAGTCGGCACCGCCTACTCCGAATACACTTCCCCTCGCGTGCGCTATAGCTGCAGGCTATGATACTACATATATCCAATTCTTGATTGTTTATTTGCACTTGAGACATGCGTAAGAAGGTACGGATGTACACAATTGCAAATGAAGCAACCATATGGTCGTCTGTTTACGCATACGAGAGGCTAGGGCCATGCATCAGTCTATATCTAAGCTTTTAGATCATATTTACTGCTAACCTCGTCTCCAGCCCCCGAACGTTTGATTTGCAGTTGTCGTTCGGAAAATTGCTGCGAAGCATATACTGCATGCGTATTTACGATAACACTTGCAATATCTGGCTATCAGGAAGCGTCTATAGCTGGACATGTACACATCACTGACCATTTGTGAAATACTACAGCCAAGCACAAAAGATATGCAAATAGAATCCACAGACTTGTTAGGCGCAAAGACGTTTATAGAGTCGAAACAATTAGATACACCCATACAGTTATGGGCAGTCTGACGATATTTCCAGGCATTGAGGTTGGAAGCAGTGCATTGTTTGCCAAGACAGTGAAGATAGAATTGAATGATGAGCCCAGGAGGAGAATCAAAGGTATGATATCAGGTAGGCATGATGTAACCTGTCATGGAACAAGGTCGGCTACCGGTTATAGAGAGTGGATACAGGAGATGGGCGGATAAGCTAGATTAAATTAGATTAGATCTTGTTCTTAAATCAGGGATCTGCCGTAAGAGCAGACCATACCCCCTTCACATCACTATCTTGACTTGCTATCGTGACATTGGTATCAACACCAGCGTTTCGATCACAACAAGGCATTCGTGGAAGGATCTATCAGAAACATCAGCTCTCAGTTCCCGTCACTGTCAGAATTCCGAATACCGATCGTTTGTTACCGTCTGCTTGTTTTCCATCACGACCGGCTTCTTGTTTGATGTTTTTCTTTTTCCTTTCTCAGTACCTGCATCACCCCACCTTTCTTTTTTTCTTTCTCCTGTTTTTCAGCATTCCGTCAGCATCAGCTTCTTCTCTCCATCAACCCCTCATCTAACCATCACCATCGTCGTGTCTTTATGCCATACAATGGCGAAGGACGTTCTAGCAAGCCTAGACGCAGGCAACGGCAGTGAGCCAGTGGGGCTCGAGCCCAGTCCCAAGCACCCGTCACCAACAACCACCAAATCCATCACCCCCCCCTCACCAATCCACAATTTCAACAACCAACTGGTGCTCCACACCTCCAGTTTACGAGCACAGGAAGCGGAGGAGGAGGCCACCAAGCCATTGTCTCCCTCATTCAAATGAGTCTCCAAACAGTCATCTACCTTCACGTCTACGCTGGGGCTCAACAAGTGTATCATACAATGCATCGAAGATCAACCTCTTCCGCGTACCTCTCGAACGAGCTTGCTGCCAACTACCCCTCGGACGAGGAAGGATCGATTTATTCGGATGCCACGTACCACCTGTCCCGATCCAATTGCCCAGCTGCTCGCTCAGAACCGGTCTGGTACCGTTCCCGTTCTCGAAGACAGGCCTTTGTCACCCCCCATCATGATCAGCCCCGACCCCTGCCTGCTCATCAACGAGGACGGACAGACTAGTACCGGCCCAGCTACTCCTAAAGCCCGCCCCGACGGGTCTTACGAGGCCGTTCCCTGGGCTGGAATCACATCGAGAACTTTGATCTTGGGAGATACGCCGAAGAGCAAGAATGTGGACCTGTTCCTCAATGAGAGTCTGTCGACGTCCCCGCTATCAAGCCCGCCTTCATCATTGGACAGTGAGCTGGGATTCCGTTCGGTAAGGAGCCATTGGGCGTCAACAATGAGGCTAACCGAGGAAATGAAAGAGCGAGAGGGTTCAGTCGTCAGGGAGGCCATCTTGTCCTGTACTGCCAACGGTACGCATAATAGCGACAGGACCACCTCCAACACCTTATTACCAGGGCTCCAGATGGTAGTAAGCGTTTGGATATCTTCTCCGCTGTGGGGACACAGCAACTGTTACTCTTCCTTCAAGCTACACCTATAGCTCTGCGACCGCAAGTTGCACGCGAATGGGTTGGATATCCTCTCCGCTGTGGGGACACAGCAACTGTTACTCTTCCTTCAAGCTACACCTATAGCTCTTCGACCGCAAGTTGCACGCGAATGGGTCAGTGGCTTTGGCGACATCTCCCAAGATCTGGATTAGCGCTTGCTTCTCCCACCCCTGACCTCCCTTTACTGGCGAGGAGACCATTGCAGATGAAGCTGCATGAGAAACCTGTTGATATATCGTTCTGGGTCTTGAGATTACTTTGTCTTTTCTCTTTACTTACGTGATGGGCACACTGGGGGAGTGCTGCCCGGCAGGATGGGCTCTGTTCGTTCTGTCTCTTTCCTCTTATCCGATAGCTAGATAGCTCTAAGGATTATAAATTAATCAATCAATCAATCAATCAATCGTCAGGGAGGCAGCCAGTTCGGACGTGGGCAGCAGGTACGGCCATCAGGCAATCAGCAAGGTCGAGGACATCACTCTCGAGGAGGTTTCACAGCGGACAGCGTCGGCCAGTACTCGCGCAATCCACACAACGGAGCTCGATCACCTGCTCACCAACCAGACACCAACAGCTCCCGTCTTACCCGAGATCTTTTTGCCCGCATCTTTAACCCGCGTTTGTAGAGAGATTCCACATCGCGTCCCCCCAGCAGAGGTTATTCGAGACGTCATCAAGATCATTACCTCATATAACGAGGTTCCTCCTTTCTATTTTTTACGACTGCAGCAAGTACGCGAGGCTATTGGCAACTAGTTGTGGGCTTCATACCAACAGGACCACCCACAACCATATTACAATGAGGAGGACTGAGAATGATTACTTTTACGCTTTGGGACATACTACTAGTACTCCGAATTGTATAGTTCGAGCCGTACAACGAATCCCGTAAGGATAACGGATGGTTCCACTGTGGTAACAACGGATCCCGTGGTTATAACGGGTGCAAGTGAGAGTTCTGTGGTTACAAAAGACGAATCCGTGAAGCACGCCTCTGAGAAAACATCGGAGAAACAGAGCTGGGAAAAACTGGGAAATCAGTTGGAGCCCTAATGCTTTATTAGTTCATCGTCATCAGAGCAAGAGGAGCCAGTTAAACATCGCAGCCTAAGGACGGAGTTACCCAGTGATAACTCTCATTTCCCTGGCGCCTATCCGATTTCGTTGTCATATCCACTCCGCCGGACCAACTCATCACCGTCAGCACTCCGTGGAGCCGTCTGATCCACAACCTGGATAGATTAGCGGATCCGCTTGCGAGACGTCTTTTTTCTCTCTCCCATTATCCATCATCAGCTGACGAGTCTCTAACGCCGCTCGACGCATGGACGGACCATATTAACCACCATGTTCTTCATGACATGCACAATTGTTTGAGCGTCTCCAGTGATCTAATGACTTTGAGAGCGAATCCTATCTCAGAGCATGAATAGTCATACTAGGAGATGATTGCGGCATCTGTCAAGGATGCCTACGCCGAGCAGGATTATTCCACTCTAATACAACGATCGTCTTTCCTTGCAGCATCGGATATTTCCGTTTTATCGGCAGACCCTCCGCCACAGCAACGACAACGACAGGGCCCGGAGTTCTCTTTTGATCCTTCGGCTTACGAGATTGAAGACAGAACGAGTTTTGCAGTAGACCAGTTTGCCGAAGGGTTTGCACAACCGGAGTCGGAGGCCCAGCATGGCTTTTATTCATCATCGTTATTCTTCGCCACCATTGCGTTTTTTACAGACCCTACCGCTTTCATCATCTCTCTGGCTTTCACACTACCATGCATGCTCAGCTCCTGCGGTGCAGGCCTGGCAAGATCCGCCGGAGTTGGACCTGGGGAAAGCCCATGGAAATATGCACTTTCTCAACGGATCCCTTCGACTTCCAAAAAGACAGTATTGACGCCTGCAATACGGTCGGACGCCAAGTAGTAGCTCAGAATCTTCACACGCGCCTTCATATTCACTCCACTACATTGTGATATAAGCAGCTCCCACAGTCGGAGAAGATTGCTCTCATGTCAGAACCGCTTCCATCACAGTTGGAAGGTATGCCTCCATCGGAAGGTTGTTCCTGTTGGCGAACATGCCTGATCGAGGTGTTTGCGGATAAGAAAAGCAACGCATTGGCCCGCGTGATCTGGAACGTATTCACCATGGAGCGATTGAAAGCTGGAGAGGATGTTTTTCCATGGTGCATGGAGCAGCTTGCCTTATTGCGTTGTACTGGTTTGGTGGAGCCATCCCAGCAGCTTCAAACCTTTTACAACTGCTTCGGCAAGCCACTTCAAGAAGTGTTTCCTACGCCGGAAGGATTCCCAAAGTCAAACTACTTGTCAGCTCTTCTAGCCAAGACTCAGTCCTACAAGGATCGTATCGCTGCAGAACGCGTGTCTATGCAGGCGTTGCAGACTCAGGTTGCCGACCAGTCTAAGCAGCTCTCGGATCTGTTGGCAGCTCTGAAGCAGCAACTGTCGCTAGCCATGTCCTCATTGCCCGCAACAACTGTTGCTTCTGCTGCCTTCGGGCCTACCATCTCCTTGCCAGCTGGGTTTCCAGCCATTCTCCAATAGTATCTTCAGCTGATATAACCTCCACAACTGGCTCAACAACCTCCATATCCAATGCATATTCATGCAGTGCAGAGCCAACCATCCACTGCTCCCGCGTATCAGTAGTCGACTTTGCCGTCTCTGTTTACATCTTCAACGGTGCCCTCTCAGTTCTCATCTACCTCTTTTTCTATAACGCCCTCCTCTTTTAACCCTGATTCGGCGTATAGTTATCCTTATCCGGCAATGCCTCCTCAACCACCATTTCAATCACATCAATATCCACAATTTCCGGCGATAACATTCCTATATAACAACTTTCCTTAGTATGCCATGCAAGGACAAGGCCAAGCCGCTCAGTATCAAGGTTATGGACAAACCCTGATGGCCGGCACCATACAGTTGTTTTCTTCGCATCAAGCTGCACCAGCTCTTCAGTTTGCCGACTAGACCTGTTATAGCCGACCTCCGATGCCGCCCCAATTTCCCATGGAATCCTTGCAGCTGCCGTTCCGTCCTTGAAGGATGCGTCCTTGTCGTTTTTGTGGCTTGCAACATATGGATTGGGACTGTTCCCAGCGCGATGCATCGCTCAAGAACTGTCGTCACTGCAATGGTCTTCACTACGACTTGCAGTGTCGTTTACCACCCGCCTATCAAGCATTGAGGGATCATGAAGCATGGCAAGTCGCCTTCCAAGGGAGCAACCATACAGGACCGTCGCAACAATAAAACACGTCCTTCAACATGCGCCCAGAACAATAAAAGAGCATCGGTAGTCAGGTGGCAGCTCCAGCCAACAGACTGCTTGTCGATACGACTCCTACGGGTGTGGCGATCGTCAGACAGGAACCAAGGCTACCACCGGAGTTAGAGTTGAAGATACACCGCTGCTTGTAGGCTGGGCGAGGTTCAAGGTAGTAATGTTATATTATTTCGGACTGCTAGTTGAACCTAGGACCTTTTTGTATAGGTTAAGTACGGTTGTGTACAAGGGTTAAAACAGGCTGGGTACAGGCCGGATTGGGTTTAGACTGTCACTGTCTTTAGGTTTAAGCCTACAGGCCCAAAGGGGTTAGGCTAGTGCAGGGACAGTATATTATGAATGGAGTTCTACCTTAGAAGAATACAATTACATTCATACATACATTTCTCAATACCGTGTGCCTCGTCCGTTCAAGGGAGAGATCGTGACCCTAAAGGAGATCCTTGATCCAGACGAATTGGTGAAGAGTTTCCCTGTCACCTTGGAAGAGCCGGCTCGCGTCTGGTGGCGTGATATTCTTTTGCACACGGAACGGGAGAATATCTTGAAGGATGCCACCTGCAAGCTGTTCACTGATATGTTGATCAAGCAATTCAACCACACTGACGAGAATCCGTTGGCTACCATCTTCTAGAATCGCTACACCACCGCCAAGCTCAAAGCCAGTGAGGATATCTCGATTGGTCTATGGAGATCTCGACCATTGATTGATTGATTGATTAATTTATAATCCTTAGAGCTATCTAGCTATCGGATAAGAGGAAAGAGACAGAACAAACAGAGCCCATTCTGCCGGGCAGCACTCCCCCAGTATGCCCATCATGTAACTAAAGAGAAAAGACAAAGTAATCTCAAGACCCAGAACGAAATGTCAACAGGTTTTTCATGCATGTTCATCTGCAGTGGTCTCCTCGCCAGTAAAGGGAGGTCAGGGGTGGGAGAAGCAAGCGCTAATCCAGGTCTTGGGAGATGTCGCCAAAGCCACTGACCCATTCGCGTGCAACTTGCGGCCGCAGTGCTATAGGTGTAGCTTGAAGGAAGAGTAACAGTTGCTGTGTCCCCACAGCAGAAAAGATATCTAAACACTTGCTACCATCCGGAGCCCTGGTAATGAGGTGTTGGAGGTGGTCTTGTCGCTGTTGTGCGTACCGTCGGCAGTACAGGACAAGGTGTTCAGGTGTCTGGTTGTAGTTACCACATGGACAGTGGCGGAGTACACCAGACTTGGGGATCGTTCCTAGGTAGGAATTGAAGAAACCGTGCCCAGACCGAATCTGAATGACCTTGGATGCATCACACTTGGAGGCATGGGCGAGAATGGCGTGAATTTGCCGTTTGGGACTGCCCATGAAGGAGCGAGTGCTGCGTCGCTGCTCCCACTGTGTAGCCCATCCGGTCATAGCTTGCTGACGGATATTGCGCTTGAGGAAAGCGTGAGAGACAACCTGGTAACCAAGTGCCATCCGTTTCTTTGAGCCCTCCTTTGCAAGCCTATCCGCTTCCTTATTGCCAGAAACCCTTTCGTGTCCAGGAACCCATTGGATGTGCAGGTTCACTCCCATGTCGTCCAGGGCGTATGCCACCTCGTGCACTCCAATAGCAAGTGCTTGACCAGAGGTTGGGGACGTGTGCCTGAGTCTATGGATAACAGAGGTGTTATCCAAGAAGACCCAGCAGTCGGTGATGGTCCAGTTGCGTCTGGCGAGGGCTTTGGCGCGGACACAAGCACAGTAACAGGCTTGTAGTTCGGCATCAAAGACTTCTGATGTGGATCCGAGCGAGAAAGAGTGCGATTCTGACGGGATTGCGCGTGATGGACGCAGGTAAACGCCTGCTCCTATCTTGTTGTCCAGCTTGGAACCGTCAGAGTAAAAGACGAGGTGTTTGCGTGGGTTCAGGGTGGTGAGGAGCTCCAGATGTGCAGCAGCTGCTTCGCTTTTGCTTGTTGGTGGGGTGTATGGAACCGGGAGATATTCCGGGCGAATCGGCGCGGTGGGTAGAGCAGAAAGCTCCAAGTTGGCGGGAAAGGTGCCTGTTTCGGGGGCGGACAGCTCCTCTGTATCGCCATTTAGAAGTAAATGGTGGATTGAGTGTGGCACACGGATTAACCGGCTCGGGTACCGCCATTTCGTCCTTTCAGTTGCTTGCCAGGGTGCTCCTCCCAGCTCCTTGTCTGTTATTCCATCTGCAGTAGGGTGAAATAGCTCTGGACAGCGCTGAACCACAGGGTGAGACTCAGGAATACGTAATAGGCATACAGCATAGCGGCTCTGGTTGTATTGAAGCCGGATGTTTGCAGGCAAGAGTGCTGCCTCGACGTCAAGCAGGTCAGTTGGTGTTGTCCTGAATGCGCCCAGGATACGACGCGAAGCAGTGTTCTGAACCAGCTAGATCCGCTTCACCAGGTAGTCCTGGTTGTAACCTTTCCACCAAACCTCAGATCCAAAGTCTATCACTGGCAGGATACAAGCCTGATAGAGCTGCATCATGTTGGAGAGTGTGAGTCCCTTCTCAGTGGTGGACAGTCGGAGGAGACTGGAGAGTGCACGTCCGGCCGCAGCAATCCTGTTCTCAACATGGGGGCGAAAGGAGAGTTTCCTGTCCACGAGAATCCTTAGCCAGCATACAAAGGATAGCGGACGCAGTTCGATGCCGTTTGAAAGGACCATTGCGCATGTGGGGACTTTGTTGGAGTTGGTAAAGTGGATTAGCTCTGACTTGGAATCGTCAATGGCTATCGCATTCCGCCTTGCCCATTCAAACGCAATAGCGGCCGCTTTCTGGAGGGTGGCAGTGTTCTTGACAGTGGATTTCCCCGTTACCATGATGGCGACGTCGTCAATGTAGCTGGGTGTCTGGATATTCAGCTTGTGACGTTCCAGCTCATCAAAGAGTGGCTTCAGGTAAATCAGGAAGAGGATGGGCGAGCAGGGTGATCCTTGCGGAATTCCAGTGTTGACAGGCTGTAGTTCCTCTTTGCTGCCATTGAACGCCAGTGCAATCAAGCGGTCGGACATGAAGGACGATACCCATTCAACAAGAGGCTTAGGAATACGCATGCGCGTCATGGATTCCAGCAGGCGTACTTTGGAGACGTTGTCGAACGCTCCCTTCACATCCGGAAGCAAAGCAGAGCTTGTAAGGCCTCTGCTCCAGCCCAGCTCAATGTCGTGAACGAGCGCCATAACAGCATCCTGAGAAGACCTGTGTTTCCTGCCGCCCATCTGGCCGTTATGAAGCAGAGACTTGTCCTCACACAGTTGGGCCAAGCGAAATTCCACCAGCTTTTCAGCAACCTTGCCCATGCAATTGATTAGAGAGACAATACGATAGGACTTGACCGCTGTATAGTCTGCTTTCTTGGGCTTAGAGACGATAACGCCTGTAGCTTCTCTCCAAGACCTTGGATGATACCCCAGGTTCAGCACGGTCCTGTACAGCATGTTGAACCAGGATGGAAGCGCAGTGTATGCATGTCTAAGGCAGGCAAAGTTGACGCCATCTGGGCCAGGTGCCTTCTTTGGCGAGCAGGCAAACAGGATGGCCTTAATCTCGTCATCGGTCACTGGCACCCACTTATAGGAGGGTTGTAGGGGCGGAGTCATGCTAGTTGAAGTTATGCCACCACTTAGACCATTAGAAGGACTTACTAGAAATAGCCACCTAAATGGTCATGTGATACCTTAGCGACTTTAGTGATATAATAGCGAGCTTATCTATTTACATGTACGATAGTCACCGTAGAACTCCGCGGGGCGTCACGTGTATCGACTGTCGTCCACGGGGTATATGTAGGAGGAAAAGGAGAATGTTTCATAGCTCATAACCGTATAGTGAGTCTGGGACCTGTTAAGGTACAGGCTACAGTAAGGTTGTCTACCGGCACGTCTACACCGTGGATTGAACGGAGGACTTCAGGGTTGAGGTTAAGACGGGTTGGGTACGCAGCTGGATTGGGTCTAGACTGAGTCATTTAGGTTTATAGCCTACACGTCAAATGTGGCTAGGACTGGATCCGGGATACTATATAACGGGTTGAACACCCCCATCGAAATATTATATCTCATTCATATATTCTTCTGATTAAGAGTCACAAGCCCCTACCGAGCCTAACACTACACAATATACACTACACAATCACCACCTCAACATAACAATGTCTCAAAACAACGTTCAGATCGATAACACCTTCAGCAACATCGGCAATCCCCCAGCCCTCGGTCAAGACAACTACAATGTCTGGGCCCCAAAGATTACCCATATCCTGGACAAGGAAAACGTCCTTTGGGTTATTGAGGATGTCAAGTGGGAACCCAGCACTTTCCCGGAGGATGCTGGCTATGATGCCGATTGGTCGGATTCCTACAGTACGTTCTGCAAG